>CAUYOR010132143.1:0-10739 GCA_963573925.1 Callimico goeldii
CCAGACCCCACCCCCCCCCCACCCCCCCATTCCAACACCCCTGGGGTAAAACCCCCCAAAAAACTCAAAAAAAAAAAAAAAAAAAAAAAAAAAAAAAAAAAAAAAGAATACAAGCCTGGCATTTTCAGAAACAGGGAAGAGTGCTAAGAAGTTGGAAGACAAAAGATGTGATGCATATGGGGAGAGACTTACAGATGAGGATGGACCAATTGGCTACAGTTATCTTATGAAAGTCTTTTATCCATAAAGAGGTATTGAAGTTTTGGTTAGATCATTTCTCTTTTTTTTTCATGGAACTATGAAGAGTTACACATATAAATGCTGTTTTTGATATACTAAATTATTTTAAACCTAGAATACATATATATTTAATAGGCTTTTGTAGTAAAGGTTGGCAATTTCTGAATTATTACCAGTTCTTCTTTAGGTTCTTGAGAAAAGGAGGAGCAGCTAAGCAGGATATTTCTCTTGATCACTGTCCAAGGAAGGGGTTAAAGAAGAGGTTGGGACTAAACCCAGCCTTGTCAATATAAAGACAGAGCATAAAACAGGAGGGAATAAAAACACTTTCTAAGGTATATTGCCAGCTATGCTTTTCAGAGTATGGGAGAATTGAGAAATTCCTGTGCTTTCAAAGAATGGACAATAGGCGTATACACAGACTTGAGTTGTAAATTATATAAATCTGATACCTTTTTCTTAAGGAATATCCTGGTTTCATACACAATAGGCAGAATAACAATAGAATGAACAATATTCTATGGCAATGTGAACCCTGGTTTCCAAATCTGGCTTTACTCTCAAAATTATCTAGGGAGCATTTTTAAAAATGTAAATGCCTGGAACCTACCATAGAGACTAGAGTTTCTCATCCTTTTCTTTATGTTCTCCATGTGATTCTTGTGTAACTAGCACAGCCTGAGTCAGCAGACCAGGAAAAATACAGATAAAATATTCCGTGATTATACTCTAACTTTTGTACTCTCTTTAAATTGTTTTTAATTAGTTATCTTTATCTTAAATGATGTTTGTTTTTTTTTTAATTATCTTAGAAATAGTTATTTGGTTATTCTTCCAGAGATTGAAAAGGATTACCCTAAATTTTTCCAAAATTTTTGCCTAGTTTTTTTCTTATCGTAAACATTTTATGTGATACTAAAGATAGAACTGTAAGCCAGTAGAGAAAAGATTATTAATCAATGATATGTGACATTAGGTAACCATCTGAAAAAAAAAAAGAAATTAGATTTATTCCTCATACCTTACTCCAAAATGGATTTCAGAATTATCAACATTGCAAAACTTAAAAATTAAATAAAACATACTAAATATTTTTAAATCTCTGAATTGGAAGAAAGCTTTTTAAGTATAACAGAAAACTCAGAAGCCATAAAAGATAATAACTGATAAATTTGAAAACAAAACTGAAAATCCTACATGCTTAAAAAAAAGTCATTTTAAAATGTTAAAGGATAAATCACAAATTGGAAAAAGATACTTGCAACCCATCACAGAAAAGGCATATCTATATTTATAACTAGCTATTTACAGAGAGAGAGAGATAGACCAAGATATATAAATAAGCTTAATATAAAAAGAGTTCTTAACATCAATAAGATAAAGACAACAAATCGATAAAAAATGGCCAAAATGTAACAATGATTCTCACAAAAAAGAAATAAAAGTCTTTTAAAAGTATGACATGATGCTAAGCTTCATTATATATAAACACACATAAAATATATACATGTAACCCTATGAATGCAAATAAGAAACAGATATAAACTTTAACCTTTAAATTGAAAGATCAGAATCTGACAACACATAGCATTTGTAAGAGTGTAGAGAACCTGAATCCTTCACATATTCTTTGGAGAGTATAAAGTGATACAGCATCCATGGAGGAAAATTTAGCAATATCTACCAGAACTTTTAAAACGTATATGGAGACTCAGAAATTCCACATCCAAGAAATTATGCTACAACTGTAGTCACAAATGTGCAAGATTACATACATACTAGAATATTCAGTACATCATTCTTAACAAAAATTAGAAACAACTGAAATACCCAAGAGAGAATTTGATAATACAATGCTGGCTTTAACAAGAACAAGGCAGTCTTGAGATAGGGAAGAATGTACCAATTATGTTTTTAAAAATTTTACTGTAATAGGTTTTATTGTTGTCTTTTGTATATTTTGAATTTCATAGTATGTGGATATATGACTTATTCTAAAACTTCAGATGCAAACTGATGGCATTTCTGTCAAACATATGCAGTAGAATGGCAAATAAAATGCAATACTATAAAAATTATAATAAAGGTGTTATACTGATCAAATTTGAAGTTTCACTTTGAAAATGTGTATACTTTATATACTGACAATAAGAAAATAAAATGAGAAATTATAAACTTAAAAAATATATACGTTCTGGCTCATCATAGGTTGTAAAATCATGAATAGTAGAGAAAAAAAGAAAAAAATATAGAGATGCAATTATCCCTCCTATAAATATATATAATCATTATTAGCCTGGTTTGATATTTTTTTGTTTCTATATGTGCTTGCTGCTTGTGATTGTGTGAATGGTATGTTAAAATCAATATACGTATACATATGCATATATATTATAGAAGGCAATATGGCAGTATGTACTTTATAATGGTTTTTAAAGTTTGAAGGATTTAAATGATAATAGAACCATAAATTAAAATATATTAAAATGAAGTAAATATATTTAATAATTTATTAAATATATTATTTAATTTATTAATAATCTATTATTATTCTATATTATATTGCTGATAATATATTAAAGATAATAATTTAATATAATATTAAAATAATATGAAATTAAAAACGAAGTCTCTGAAAAATATTTACTCTTTATATATATTTATTTGGGGGAGTTAATTAGGTTAATATTAGTAGATATGTACTCCAACTGTAAATTTTAAAGAATACTTCTTTGACCAGTAATACATTTGCAGTTTCTTAAAAACAATAGCAGAATCCTGAATCAGCTCTTAAGAAATAATAAATTAAATGTTAATAATATATTGCTACCATTAAGAATGCACACTTTTAATAATCTAATTCCTGTCCTAACCCACCTACTAACCATAATCTTGAAAAATATACTATAAGGAATTAACGTATAGTATATTTTATGTTACGTTAATATATATTTCACATTGCAACCATTAGCAAGCAGAGTAAGGATTAATGTAGAAGTACTCTAAATTAAATTTTTCTCATTTTATAGTCGCATTTTAGGGAAAGGATCAAAACAATGTTTTTTAGTGCTTTGCAATACTATAGAGAAGAAATCAATTATACTACGAATTATTTATTGAATTTTAATAATTTTATTTGTATCTATCAAAAAATGCAAACCAAGAAGCAGACATTAATACAGAGTACTTTATAATTCCTTTATAACGTCTGGGGAGGTATTGTTTCAACATATGAATTCTGTTGTCACTTATTGAATAAAGGTTAATGTGTTTTCCTTAATACTGGGTTTTATTAACTTGATAAAGAAGCAACCAAAGTATTTTTTTTTCTTCTTGAAAAGCTGGCAAACAATTTTGCAAAATGTGATGTTAAAATTTTTATCTAAAATTTATACATAAAAGTCTTGACTTGTAAAGCTTTTCAAAAGTCCCCAATGTTGTTATTCTTAATTCCAGACTTTCCATTTTTACATAGGCCATTTCCCCCTATCTTTCATGCCCTTTAGACATTTAGAATCTGACTTTAAAATTCACATCTTCCAATCAGTCCTCCCAGTTACATTTTTTTTCATCCTCACTCCATTCGCCATTTGCAGGTGTCAGGTTCTGCCTTTCTGAACTGAAAAACATTCAAGATTAGGAATAATATCGTGCCTGGTAATGTTTTTACATCTTTTCTATAAAACCTCCTTCATCGATCTGCACACAGTTGGCACTTAATGAATGTATTTAGTGACAGGTTCAAGGATCCTACAAGTACTTGAGTTTGTAACAGACATGCGAAGTGCCACATGATAGACTTTAATATCACCTTCCCCTTTGTAGGGAGATGGAAGTGGGTGTTAAAGAAACCCAGCTAAGTGTTCAATCTACTTTATCATAATTCCCCTTAACAACTGTGTTCCAGGTCCAAAATTATTTGATTCTTGCCAAGATCTTATTTAGAAAAGCTGTAAAGTTCAATCCTATTTTATCAAGCCGTATTGTCCTCTTCCATCATGACTTTTTTCCTCTTACACAGAAAGAAAACAGGGTACTTCAGAATAAGTGATTTACATTAACAAGTTAACCCCTAAACCTCAGTGACTTGGCCCAACAAATGTTTATTTCTCACTCATGCTATGTTCATATGGGTTGGGGAAGGGGATGGCTCCAACTAGATGTGTGACAAAGGGAAGCTCCAGTTTCTCAACACTGTGCAGGGAAAGAGGAAGCTGGAGAGTCTCACATTATGTCCAAAAACAAACAGGTTTCCTGCACTCCCAGCTAAGGGCCAAAACTTGCTCATGGCCCATCTAATACAAACGGACTGGGAAATGAGCAGAACATGCATACTCAGCAGCAACCATTTCCCCCATAAGAATAAATAGCTCAATTTCTACAAAAGGAATAAAATATCTAGGAATACAACTGACAAAGGATGTGAGAGACCTCTTTAAAGAGAACTACAAACCACTGCTCAAGGAAATAAGAGAGTATATGAACAAATGGAAACCCATTCCATGCTGATGGATAAGAAGAATCAATATTGTGAAAATGTCCATACTGCCCAAAGTAATTTATAAATTCAATGCTAGTCCCATCAAGCTACCATTGACTTTCTTCACAGAATTAGGAAAACCTACTATAAATTCCATTTGGAACCAAAAAAGAGCCCATATAGCCAAGACAATCTTAAGCAAAAAGAACAAAGGTGGAGGTGTCATGCTACCTGACTTCAAACTATACTACAAAGGTACAGTAACCAAACAGCATGGTAGTGGTACCAAAACAGATATATAGACCAATGGAATAGAACAGAGATCTCACAAAGAACACCACACATCTACAACCATCTTTGACAAACCTAATAAAAACAAGCAATAGGGAAAGGATTCCCTATTTAATAAATGGTGTTGGGAAAACTGACTAGCCATATGCAAAATACAGAAACTGGACCCCTTCCTTAGACCTTATACAAAAATTAACTCAAGATGGATTAAAGATTTAAACCTAAGATCTAAAACCATAAAAACCCTGGAAGAAAACCTAGGCAATATCATTCAGGACACAGGCATGAGCAAAGACTTCATGACTAAAACACCAAAACTAATGGCAACAAAAGCCAAAATTGACAAATAGGATATACTTAAAGTAAAGAGCTTCTGCATAGCAAAAGAAGCTCATCAGAGTAAACAGATAGCTTAAAAAATGGGAGAAAATTTTTGCAATCTACCCATCTAACAAAGGGCTAATATTCAGAATCTACAAACAACTTAAACAAATTCACAAGAAAAAAACAACCCCATCAAAAAGTGGGCTAAGGATATGAGCAGACACTTCTCAAAATAAGACATTTATGACGCCAACAAACATATGAAAAAAGCTCATCATCACTGGTCATTAGAGAAATGCAAATTAAAACCACAGTGAGATACCATCTCATGCCAGTTAGAATGGTGATCATTAAAAAGTCAGGAAACAACAGATGCTGGAGAGGATGTGGAGAAATAGGAATACCTTTACACTGTTGGTGGGAATGTAAATTAGTTCAACCATTATGGAAGACAGTGTGGCAATTCCTTAAGGATGTGGAGCTAGAAATACCATTTGACCTAGCAATCTCATTACTGGTTACATATCCAAAGGATTATAAATCATTCTACTATAAAGGCTTATAGACATGTATGTTTATTGCAGCACTGTTCACAATAGCAAAGACTTGGAACCAACCCAAATGCCCATCAGTGATAGATAGGATAAAAAAATGTGGCACATACACACCATGGAATACCATGTAGCCATAAAAATGATGAGTTCATGTCCTTTGCAGGAGCATGGATGAAGCTGGAAACCATCATTCTCAGCAAACTAACACAAGAACAGAAAACCAAACACCACATGTTCTCACTCACAAGCGGGAGTTGAACAATGAGAACACATGGACACAGGGAGGGGAACATCACACACTGGGGTCTGTCATGGTTGGGAGGCTGGGGGAAGAATACTGTAGGAGAAATACCTAATATAGATGATGGGTTGATGGGTACAGCAAACCACCATGGCACATATATACCTATGTAACAAACCTGCACATTCTGCACAAGTATCCCAAAACTTAAAGTATAATAAAAAATAAGTTGATTGCATTAGATAATAATCTTTTTAAAACCACTGTTAGTTGTGTTCTCTATTACCTGCAGCCAACACAGCCTATAGAGTCGCTTCTGTTTCATGCCTGCAGTGCAGTCCCATTGGACTCATTGCCCCAAACATCACACACTTTCCTATTTCATATCTTTTTTTCTACGTAGCTTTGCATAGAGTATTTATTACTTTTTACAAAATGAAAGATATGGACTGGTTGATAAAATATTAAGTTTAAATAAGTGGTCCTTTTAAGTTTAAATAAGTGGTCCATAATCAGATCAATCAGTCAAAAATTATTCACTTTCTACCTATACATAAGGCACAACGCTACAGTTGATTTAAATATTGAGTTTTCACTTAATCATTCTATATGTTCCCAAATGACCATTTCTTGTGCCTTGTTTTTATAAATAAACAAAAGATTCAATACTAGTTTGATATGCAAGATGGCTGTCTAAAGGACAGGAACCAGCTCTCCTGATATGTTTTATAAAATGCCTGCTTACTGCTGATGCTCAACCAATATTAAATTATAATAATACTGATGCGGGTATCATTTGGGTTTCCTGACACTGTTACAACTTTCTATGCTGTTTTTGAAGCATATGAAATCCTATAATAAAACTGTTTTATGGAAGTGGATGCACATTACATACAGTTTATCAGTCAGCTTACCCAGGTCTCTTTAGGAATGTGTTCTGCTCAAATAAATATGTGTTTTTAAATTCTATATTGGTATAATTCAACTGCAGAAGAGTAAGGCTCATAATTTACTATAATAAATTACTTCTCAAAAACATTATCAGACTGCAATGATTCTCAGTCCTAATAAAAAAACAATCATTCTTTTCTACAGGAAAACCAAAGAAGGGCAAAATAATTTTTAAAATATAAAACTAAGTTTAAATCATAGCTTTACTAAAAAGTATTCCTGGGAGATTTTGTTTTAATCATTTTTGAAACTATTGCACTTAGAAAAGCATGTAATAAAGAGAATGTTCAAACTTATTCACATAGCTATTACTTTAAAGGGTATCATCAAAAGTTCTGAGATGGTCCAGCTGGCGTTTGTCATACCTCAAAGCTTCTAAGGAGGTCTTTGTGCTTCATGGAATTTTGCTTGAAATTGCCTTAGCATATCAACTTGAAGAATTATTAAGGGAACTAAAGCACAGGGATTATTCGTTCAACTGTTAGTCCATCCACACTATTTCAGAAACTCTACAGACACTTTTCCTTTGGTAGCTTTACTCTGTCTTTGTAATTATCCCTTCAGCTGAAGTCAAAGGGAAATTATCTTTACTGAAGAACTCTAATATTTTTGGAGAAGTTATTCATGATGGAATACACTCCATTTAAATCCACCCTTATTTTACTCTTCAACATTGATCCCAGAGAAATGAAATTTTATGTTCATACAGAAAACGTATATTAATATTTATAGCACCTTTATGAGTAACAGCCAAAAAATAGAAGCAACCCAGATGTCTTGCAATAGGTAAATAGTTAAACAAACTGCAGTATATCTATGCCATAGAATACTACTCAACAATAAAAAGAACTGTTAGTACACTCAACAACCTAGACGACTCTCCAAAGAATCATACTGATTGAAAAAAAAAGCCACCCTCAAAGGTTAGAAACCATGCAATTCTATTTATATAATAATACTTTGTAATGACAAAATTATGAAACTGTAGAAAAGATAAGTGTTTTTCAGAGGTTTAGGATGGTGTGAGGACAAAAGGGAAGTGAATGTGTCTTAAATATGGCAACGTAAGTAATCTTATGATTAGGGAATTTATCTTGACTGTATCAGTGTCAATATCCTGGTTGTGATATGGTACTATCATTTTGTAAGATTTTACCACTGGGGGAAAACTGGGTAAAAGAATCTCTCTATATTATTTCTTATAACTGCATATGAGTCTATAATACCTAAAAATCAAAAACCTACTGCTCAGCATTGATTTCTTCTTTTTATAACATGACCCTAATGTTTCTTGGAACCACTTTTCCTTATTTCCAGTCTATGTGGTTCAGATGTTCAAAGCCAACCTTGGCCTTAGTAGGTTGACCTGTAATTCAGACCTGATCAATGAGCATAGTCTATCTTTCTGACCATAGCAATTCGTTCATAAATGGTTATATGATTCAAGCCAGTGCAATATACTCAAACCTATGGCTTTTACTAAACTATAAGAAAGGAGAAGCTCTTTTTGCTGAAGTTGCTAAGTATTGTTAAGTAGGAACTCCAACCAACAGGCCCACCACATCAAAGTGCCAGTCAGAGAATGAAGTTAGTGCAAAGGAAAGCAAAACCAAAAGATGCAAAGACCTGAGACTTGATAACAAAGTTGGTGACCCTGGATTCAACTGTGTCTGAAGGTAGTATAGTCCCTGGACTTTTCAGCTATATAAACTAAAAATGTCCTCTTTGTGAGTTAAAAAAAAAGTTTAATTATTGTTTATTATTTAAAACTTTTTCTTTTTTTTTTTATCGGCACAATCTTGCACATTTTGATCTCCAAAAAGAGCTTAGTCTTTTTGTTTTTTTTTGTTTGTTTGTTTTTTGTTTTTTTTTTTGAGATGGAGTTCGCTCTTCTTACCCTGGCTGGAGTGCAATGGCACTATCTCGGCTCACCACAACCTCCACCTCCTGAGTTCAGGGAATTCTCCTGCCTCAGCCTCCTGAGTAGCTGGGATTACAGGCACGCGCCACCATGCCCAGCTAATTTTTCGTATTTTTAGTAGAGACGAGGTTTCACCATGTTGACCAGGATAGTCTCGATCTCTTGACCTCGTGATCCGCCCGCCTCAGCCTTCCAAGGTGCTGGGATTACAGGCATGAGCCACCGCACCCAGCCCAAAAAGTTTAATCTTAAAAGATCTTCAGTAAAGATTAGAATCACATTCAGTATCTAACACAGATATTTCTGTAAACCATGTAGCAAAGTTTGAAACACTTTGTACCATAACAAAAGTATTTCATTATTCCATCAGCAAGAATTCTGTTTTATATTTTATCTCTTAAGTAAAATATCAGTTCCCCTCCTCATCAGATGCTGGTGTCTCATTAATAACCTTGAACAAAGTATTTTTGTTGTATGCTGTATTTTTGTTGTTGTACTTTTTTTTTTTTTTTTTTTTGAGACGGAGTTTCACTCTTGCGACCCAGGCTGGAGTGCAATGGCACGATCTCAGCTCACCACAGCCTCCGCCTCCTGGGTTCAGGCAATTCTCCTGTCTCAGCCTCCTAAGTAGCTGGGATTACAGGCATGAGCCACCATGCCCAGCTGATTTTTTGTATTTTTAGCAGAGATGGGGTTTCACCATGTTGACCAGGATGGTCTCGATCTCTTTACCTTGTGATCCACCCGCCTCGGCCTCCCCAAAGTGCTGGTGTTGTACATTTTTTATTGGGAGGTACACTCTTATTGATTTGTAAGAGATTTTTGTATATTAAGGATAATAGGCCTCTTTCTATCACATACATGAAAAATGCTTTTTCCTACTGGTCATTTGTCTTTCAACCTCCTTAGACTGTTTATCCTATATAGATGTAATTTTTTATGGTTACATTTGTCAATCTTGTTTTTTATTGTTTCAGTTTTTTTATGTTATGCTTACAAAGGGCATCCTACCCTAATATTACATTTAACATCTAATTATATTTTCTTTGTTAGTTTTACAGGCTTTTAAAACAAGTATAAAGAACACTGTAGGAATGATATATTTCCCCAAAATATTACGTATTGGACAAACATTTATTCATTAATACATTTTTTCCTGATTCAAAATGCTAACTTTACTATGCACTAAATATCTTCATACATAGTTGGATCTGAGGTTGGATGCTTTCCCAACTATCTGTTTCTCAGCCAGTTCCACATTCTTTTAATTTCAGTATTTTTATAGTACATCTTAACACCTGACAAGACAAACTCCTTCTTCATTTTTTTGTTTTTCAGAATTCTTCTAGCTGTTCTTGCATATTTATTCATCAAAGTAACATTTAAAATCACTTTATCAAGTTTCTCACCACCTTCCCCATAACAAAGGAGAATTTTGATTGATACTACATTGCAAATAGAATACATCCAGGCTGGGCGCGGTGGCTCAAGCCTGTAATCCCAGCACTTTGGGAGGCCGAGTCGGGTAGATCACGAGGTCAAGAGATCGAGAACATCCTGGTCAACATGGTGAAATCCCGTCTCTACTAAAATTACAAAAAATTAGCTGGGCGTGGTGGCGCGTGCCTGTAATCCCAGCTACTCGGGAGGCTGAGGCAGGAGAATTGCCTGAACCCAGGAGGCAGAGGTTGCAGTGAGCCGAGATTGCGCCATTGCACTCCAGCCTGGGTAACAAGA
>CAUYOR010132145.1:0-33178 GCA_963573925.1 Callimico goeldii
CCTGGTGCTCTACTGGTGCTCTACCTGGTGCTCTACCTGGTGCTCTACTGGTGCTCTACCTGGCGCTCTACCTGGCGCTCTACCTGGCGCTCTACCTGGCGCTCTACCTGGCGCTCTACCTGGTGCTCTATTGGTGCTCTACCTGGTGCTCTACCTGGTGCTCTACCTGGTGCTCTACCTGGTGCTCTACCTGGCGCTCTACCTGGCGCTATACCTGGCGCACAACCTGGCGCTCTACCTGCTGCTCTACCTGGTGCTCTACCTGGTGCTCTACCTGGTGCTCTACTGGTGCTCTACCTGGTGCTCTACCTGGTGCTCTACCTGGTGCTCTACTGATGCTCTATTGCACTGTAGCTGAGCTGGCACTTAAACTACGAGATGCAATCCTCCACTCTTCCCTCCCCTTTCCACAGGCAGAGGAACCTTAACCCATGGCCACCACTACAGGTCCATAAGGAGTATTGCCAGACTACCGAGGTTCACTTCAGGTGCAAGACCTCTTCAGCCAGTTTGTGGTAAATGCTGCCATGTCTGGGACTCACTTCCTTCTGGCCCAGAGCAGGTCCAGTAATGCCATCCAAGAATCAAGGCCTGGAGCTGGTGACTCTAACGGCCCAACTGGTACCCTCCCCAACTGTGGCTAATTTAGTAGTTACTGTACAAGGCAAAGACTGCTTTATTTTTCTTCAGCTTTTCTCAAGCAGAAGTCTCTCACTATAGCCACCACAGCTGAGAATAGGCTGAGTCTCACCTGGAGCCAGAAAGTCTCAGAGTCTCACCCAAGGTCCATGGCATACTACTTGGATATTGCTGCTGGTTATTCAAGGCCCAAGGGCTCTTCTAGTCAGCAGATGTTGTATTTTGCAAGGACTGGGTCATTTCCTTTATGGCAGCAGGTTCCCTTCTGGCCCAGGGTGTGTTTAGAAATATTTTCTGAAAGGTAGGACCTAGAATGTGGCCTCATGACTCTGCCTGGTGCCCAATCCTACTGTGCCTGAGCTGCTATCCAAGATGCAAGACAAAGTCCTCTTTACTCTTCTCTCTCCTCTCCTCAAGGGGAAGGAAGAATTGTTTTTTGGAGCCAGTAGCTGTGTTGCCTGGGGTTGGGGGAGGGGTAGCGCAAGCACTGCCTTAGCCACCCCTGTTTGTGTCTCAGTAGGCAGCATGCCCCCAAGTCCACTGGCTCCAAGCCCATCTCTGCACTAGGACATGTCTAGGGCTTGTAGTCTTTATGGCCTAGACTGCCTTTTAAGTTTATTTAAGGTCCTGAAGCACTTTAGCCCACAGTGGCAGGGCTTGCTGAAACTCATATTCAGACTGCTGAGATGGGTGGTTCCCCTCTGGCTAGGGCTCATCTAAATCCTCCCTATGTGGATGGGTGATGGCTGAGTTCAGTCCAGTTTTGCTTTCAGCTGTGACAGAGCAGCACTGAGTTCAATGCAGTGTCTCACAATCACTGTACTCTCCTTCTCCCTAACACACAGATTCTTTCTCCATGCCACATGGCTTTTACTGGGAGATGATGGGAGAGGGGTGGCATCCTGAATTCCAGAATGTATTTTCTAACCTCTTCAATGCTGCTTTCAGACACATAAAGTTAAAACCAGGTACTGTGAATACACACCTTATTTTTGGTTTCTTTGCCGAAAAAATCACCTTCATAAGATTTAGATAGTTGTTAAATATGGTGTTCTGTCCAGTGGCATGGGATAGGCCATCTTGCTCTCCCTCATATTGAATTATAACTTAAAAAATGTCAATAAACTAGATTTAAAAACCAAAATAAGATTAAATGTCATATTAATACCCTTATGGTTTTAAGTGGTATTACCTATGTGTTATTAATATCCTTAAATTCTGGCTGCCAAAATACATATAGACACAAGTGATATTCCTCCAATGCCTGCAAATAACAATGACTTTCACTGCATCAGAGTTTGCTTAAAAGCACGAAAAATAATTTTTGATGAGCATCCTTTATGTTAAATAAAATCCCAAAAAGCCAAAGGTTTGTAAAAGTCTGTCCCAAGGAAGGAAAACCTCTTACCTTTATTTGTCTTTGGCAGAGCTGAGTCAGGCTAGAACACTGCAAAAGATTTTACTAAATAGTAAGTGGAACCAAAACTCACTGGAGAGATATTCTTTTAAAAACCACACAAACAGAAGTCTTAAGATCAATTACCACAAGTTGATATGGGGTCAAAGAAAAACTACATCCTAAATCCAGAAACCACTTGCGCAAAGCTCTTTAGCTGCATTATATATCAAATTGAAATGTTAAAACCAGTCTAAAAGCTCAGCTCCACAAAATGAGCAAAAAATGCTTTATTCAATTTAATATTTTGTAGTAGATAAAATGGATGTTTTGGAAGATTATGTAAGAAAATGAAAAATGCTCAGGTAGCAGTATCAATTGGGGTAGTAAACTGTATCTGTGACTATGATTACAACTCTGCAAATATGTGATCTTTGAAAAGAAGCTTTCTAGCTAGACATGCACCTGAAGTCCTAGCTACTCAGGAGGCTGAGGCAGGAGAACTGCTTGAGCCCAGGACTTTGAAGCTGCAGTGTGCTATGATCTCCCCCTGTACTGTGTGACAGAGCAGAACTCTAAATAAATAAATAAATTTAATTAGATTAAATGAGCCTTCTAAAATTATTTTAAAGGTAATATTACAAGTCCTTCATAACATTGTGTTTTGGTAATAGGCAAGGAGTGATTTATTTCTTCATTTTGCTTTTATGAATGTTCTAAATTCTCTTTAATAATTAGATAATAACAACTCAGATTTATTAATGACTATTACATGTAAGGTATGTGTTGCTCTTCTTGCCTTATCTCATTTAATGCATGGCAAAGAGATTATGAAACAGTTACTTCTATTATCCATTTTTATAGATGAAGATATAGAGATGCATGAAGCAATCTAGATTAATGACTGAGAATTCACTAGTTCTGAATTCTATGTCGTGTGCCTATGATTCTAAATGTGGCAATTTACTTGTAAGGTCCAATGTCTTAATCATCCTAAACTACAAAAGGATGCACCACATGATCCAGTTTACAAGTTAAACAATTTGATTATGCCAAAGCTAATTTATAATCTTAATGTCCATATACCCCACATTTTATAGGCTGAGATAACTAGCAACTTATTACCAAGTTACTGGTACAATTCTAGCAGTGTGACCTTGGATAAATTATATAATATCAATGAGTAGTAATTCTCTATCTGAAAGAAGGAATAACATTTATTTTATAGAATTTTTGTGATGATTAGAAATTATACACCAAAAAGGCTTAATGACTATAAGCATTCATCCTCATTATTATTGTTGTTAAGTTTTATGGGAAAATTTATTCTACTTCTAAATATATTTTCTAGCTCAAGTTTTCTAATTTAATTGTTCCTCTATTATAGGACATGGATGGAAGATAGTAAGTGTAGTTTCTTCCTCTAGGCAGGCACTAATTTATCAGTCCTTATCTGAACACAGCCAGATATAGATGGTCCATGATAGAAGAAACCAGATGGTCTTACTGACCTCACCCCAGGTACTGTGCTTTTGATATTATTCTAGAATGAAGTCTTAATAATTTGGTTTCTGCAGCATCCCAGGGACAAGTTCACATGTGCTGGTGTGAGTTTCATTTTGCATGTGCTGCTTTATCATGAACATGGAAGACATACTAGGTTTCTGCAGCAGAAACACTCCAGCCTCTTCCAAAGCAGAAGGTCCTGGGCTGTAGACCTTCAAAGAGAAGCAAACATACAGAGCTTTTAAAAGCTCTGACTTCTGGGAATGGAACAAATTGCTGAAATCACTTCTGCCCTGATCCAACAATTCATTATCTCCCAGAAACAGTGGCTTTTATAGCTGCTATGGGGTTGCTATAGTCTTCTAGATACAACGAATAATCTCAGTACAGACATGAATGCTCAAGCCCTTATACTAAAAGCTTTAGACTTAATTTTATTTGTCTAAATCTGTAATCAATCTAAGAGTGGTATGGAGATATTTTTATAAAACAAATTTAGAAAAGAGCTAATTTTATTTTATACAAAACAAAATTGGCCCTTTATAATAAACTCCCCAAATAGTCCAAAGAAAGAATTATATTTTTATTTCCTCATTACACAGCTGGGAAATTATTGAAATGAACATGAAAATCTTGATTTCAGTTCATACTTGATATGTAAAACAAGACCTTGTAAACTTTTCTAACATTTTCCAATGTATAAGTCTGCAATAATTTACTAAGGGCACCCTATTGCCCTAGAATTATTTTGAATCTCTTTATTGATGAAATCAGATTAAATTAAGAATGAAAATTAATCCCAACATTAGAGATGGAATCAACACAAGTCAGGAGTATTATCTGATTTGTCTGAGGCCTGTTTTCACCCATGGAATAAATGGCACCATTGGTGGCTATTGAGTAGGTAAATAACCACAGGTCATATCTGAATCTAACGATAGGAGTAGTTTCATCAAACCTAAACTTGAATGATAACTTTCCACAGAAATGGGGAGCTAGAAAAAAGTTAAGTATCTTGATTTGTAAGACATATGTATATACTCAGTTAGTGTCTACACAGGGCAATTTTATTTAGAACAGTGGGGTAAGGGGAGAAGGGATGAGAGGATACTATGGAGACTAGAACTGAGTCAGATTAAAGGAGAATGGAGTCTATGAAAAGATCTCTGGTCAGTGTGTGTGTGTGTGTGAGAGTGTGTGTGTATAACAGGAAATGGTTACCTAATTCAGGCTCTGAATTATGAACCTTGTGTGAGGTAAGGTTTGTGGTAAAATATCCTGGGAATTGAAAGTGATAATAATAACGCCAGGTTGCTTGAGACACCCATCACTATCTGAACAAGGAAGCAGTCAGGTAATGCTTTTCCCTGCCATAAAAGTATAAAATGGAGCTTCTGTGCAACACCAGGATCTTGAACTACTGAACAGAAGGAAGCTAAGCATTGGCAAACCAAAGACCAGTTTAGCAAGTCAATAGCCAGTGAGTACTCAGTGAGGGGTGGTAATGCCTTTATAGTATTTAGTGATTCTGAGGAGCAGCTATACATGTCTGGTATATTTCTCAGTAGAGATATATAAAGTTAATAAGCAATTTCCAGAGTAAGGCACCATCTCTTTCACAGAATTTCCAAATGTATAGCAACTTGAGGAGGTCTTCATTGAGAACTTTTTTTCTATAACTTTGGTATTCATACTCAGGTCAAAGGAAAGATACCCCAGCTTCACCTGCGATGACAATTGCCCTTCTATTTCTAGAAAGACGTTTTTGATCAAAAGTAAATTTCAGGTCACATCAGAAATATTTGTACTTTCAAGCTATTTCTCATTCTCTGACTGAAGCTGTATATTAATTTCTAATCCAATTTATATAGCTTCGTCTCTCTGAAACCAAAAGGAAAAGAAAAAAATTTCTCATCTCTTCTTGTCCTTGGACTCCACCACTGGTCCTTTCTTCAAGCCTTTCAAGCATTAGTCAATATTTTATTCACGTATTCACACTTCAAAAGATGAAAAAAAAAGAGAGAACCTGATGCATTCTCAAAACACCATACATTTCCTCTTTCCCTATTTGATTATAATGAAGAAAGCAATGGGTCTGTCAGATAAACATGATTATATTAGTTTTTTATTAAAACAGTAAAGATTTTAAAATTACGTTGTATGATGGCATCCAAAATGAGAATAATGTTAGGAATTTTAAGATTCTCCTTTTTTCCATATTCTTTATAGAAAATATAAAAGAAAAATCAATGTCATTGAAAGATTTTCATTAGAAAGACAGAAGTCATGGATTATAATAAAAATAGATTTATTGAGCTAAAAATAGTGAGTAGGCAGCATTTTTAAAATTTTAAATAAATTCCATGATAAAATATTTACAGTATATATCTCCTCGCTCAAGGAATTACTACATTTTAGTATATCCATTAACCTCAAGATTATTCACCAGTTATTAAAATTTTAAACATTTAAGTAGATATATTGAAATGACACTACTAACTCTCCCTTTCTACAGAGAACAAAACCTTTATTTGTTTTTGGCTTTCTATTTAATAGAACAGAGGATATACTGGAGGAAACAGTTAACAAAACACATCAGGAAGTAAACTCAATATACTTGCCTTTGGGTTCCTTTCTTTAGAAATTAAATCAATAGATGTATTGGTGAATGTATTCTACAGTTATTGTTTGAATTTGTAGCATTTAAAATTTTCAGATAAAAAACCCAACTCCGGAAAATACAACTTAATAACTATGTTTAAAATATTAAAAATAAAATTTAAAAACAGTGCTGTGTATTCATCTTTACGTATTTTTTTTAAATCTTAAGATCTTTTTGACTCAATGACGTCAGAATATGTTGAATACCAAAATAAATGTGTTGCAACAAAAATTTCACCAACCACAGGAAGGTATGTAGAGTATCTCTGAGACCTGGAGGTTGTGAGTGACAGCTGTGTTAATTGGAAATCTGCTTCATAAACTAGTAAACAGAGCAAACTAGTCATTGCGGAACTGAAATCTAACTATATCACCAGAAGGATACTCTGTCTTTGTCCCCACCTCACTACAAGGCATTTTCATGGTCAATTACTCCTGCACAGGCTATCCAGAAGAGGAAAATGCATCAGCAAGCTATTTATTCAAACCTCATCTCAGAAACAAATATAAATAATTTAAGAAGAGAAAAAGGATTTAAATGTGTGCTAGCAAGCATCTAAGCATAGTAATTTCATAGCCTTGAAAATTAAGAATGTAATAGTTTCATATTTTCACATCAAGCATTACTGATTTTTTTTTATTTAAAGAGCAGTTTCTTGTGTGTGCTTTTAAATTGTTTCAAATTAACTTTTATATTTAGAACATGGTCATCTTAGTTCCAACATTTTCAAATTCCACAATAAACAGTAATCTTTGTAACTGATTAAAATGGGCATTATAAATTTGGAAAAAGCTAAATTACAGATTATGACTTTTCCCCAGTATATATTAGTCTCACTGAAAATGAAATTTAGCTGGTATTTTATATGTAATAGAGGAATATAATTTGTTTTTATATTAGTACTAGTCTTGACCTAAGTATTTACAAATCAATACTAATTTTATATTTAATGGCATCTATAAATGTCTTTATGCAGGAAGTTTAATTTTTGTGCTGTAGTTACAAATGCATTTTTAAGTACACAGAGAATTTTAAAAGGGCAGAAGAGAATTTAAAGGTGTTATTTACATAAATGTAAAAGCCCTTAAAGTGGAGAAATCTCTCATCCAAAATTTCGAATACTTGCCTGACTCTGGAGGTCTGGTACAATAAGGAATTAGGATTCCTCCTAAGAACTATACATCCAAAGGCTGTCCTGAAAGACTTTCAGTACTCGATGATGCTCTTTTGGGTACCACCACCTAGATGCCCATTTAGCTTGCTCTCTTCCCTACTATCTACTATCCCCTGTGGTCTCTTTTGGGCTCTGCCCAAACCAGTGGTTCTCAAAGAAAGGTAGCCATGGATTGAAATGACTTGGGTAGCTTTTAAGAACTCACTGTCCAGATCATACTTCAAACCAAATAAATCAAAATATTGGGACTGCCTGTGTGTGTGTATAACTGTGTGTGTGTGTGTGTGTGTGTGTGTGTGTGTGTGTGTGTGTGTGTTTATAATTGTGGTGGTAAGGAGGGTGGTGAGGCGAAGAGGGTCAGCTATCAGCACTTAAAAAATATCCAGCCTGGGCAACATGGAGAAACCTTGTCTCTAAAAAAGCACAAAACATTAACTGGATGTTGTGGTGTATGCCTGTGGTCCCTGCTACTTGCTTGGGAGGCTGAGGTGGGAGGATCATTTGAGCCTGGGAGATTGAGGCGGCAATGAGTTGTGATCATGCCCCTGGACTCCAGCCTGAGTGATAGACTGAATTCTTGCCTCAGAAAGAAATTATATATATTCCAGATGATTCCCACGTGCAGCCATAGTTCAGCATCACAAAGCCAGACATTCCACTCTCCTTTGCATTTATTTCTCCTGTTCCAATTGTATTTTCCACCAAATCTATAACCTGCTTCATGTTCTCATCTGTAACCACATGTGCCCACAAATTTTTACCTAAAGGCTCATGCTGTCCATTCCTGAGGGTATGTAGATTAGGCCTGGCTGGCCATTGCCCATTAGGCCCATAAGAACAGCTGACTTCCTTCTCACTAGATCTATTTTCTTTGGACCAATGGAAAGCTATAACCTGGTAACTTGCCTCTTTTCACCATTGCCCTCTCCAGCCATTTCACACACAGTAGCCAGATTAGCATTTTTGTATGAAAACAACATCAAGTCACTTCCCTATTGAAACCTCTCCAATGACTTTCCAGTAAGATCTCAATTCAACAGCACTGCACGGGATACTTTATCTACTGGCTAAAGTTGTCCCTCAGTGCAATTACACAGCATAAAATCACCCTATTTTATTTTCTTTGTAGTACTTATCCCCAAATAAATATTTTTTTACTCACTTCACTTGGAATTTTTTCAGTCTCATCAATAGAATTTTAGGTACCATGCCCATCTCGTTTATCTTGTAATGCTAATACCCAGGAGTGTACATGCACAGAATAGATACTTTAACTGGTATTTACCAAATATAAGAAGTCACTGATTTCCGACTTCCCAATATCAGGTCATAGCTATCCAGCTGTAGCTGCGCTAGCAGGCCCTGTACTCCTGAAACCATAGTTATCTGTTGGACATCAGAGAATATGTCCAGAATTCTGCTTCTCATTCTTATCCATGAAGGCAAAATAAGAAACTTAATTCATAAGGCATATCCCTAGAGTCTTCCTGAGCATCTCATTTCTTGCAAACTATTCCCAGACTCTCTCATTTTTTACCTCTAACATTTCTAAGGCAGTGAAAAAAAAAATCCCCAGAAAGATTGCTTTCTATTAGCATGGATAATTGAGAGTTAACAAGGCACTATTATTTTTCCAGGTGAACAAGTTACTTACTTTAGGTAATTTAAAAAATGTTACAAATTTGGAAATGCATGGATTATTTTAGTCAGTAGTGTATAATTCAAAAAATGTTTATTTCAGGGAATGGATTAATATCTAAATAAGAAAACATTTATGTATTTCTTAAAATACCTACTTACCAATACACAATAGTACAATTTAGAATAAGAAAGTTTCAAACTCCTTCCAGTGGCAACCAATATATAGGCATGTGTATGCAAATTAGTTTCAGCATAAAACTCCCTCTGTGTCTTTCAAAAATATTCCCATTGACATCGTTTACCAAAGTTTCTCCAGAGATATGGAGCCAAACTAACTGTCCCTCCTTTTAGTGGTGCTAAATACGACCTCTTAACACAATAACTGTGACCAAATTGGACTAGACAAAAATGTCAGTAACTCAAACATGCAATTGCCTTTTTTCCTTCTAGCTATTCAGCTTTGTTGGGGATGAAAATTAAACAAATAAATTATGAAATCTGTATCTTGACAGATGGCATAATAAATATTCTAGGAAGCGTTTGATTTCAATTTTAAGGCTAGTAGGATTTCCTCCAAAATATCTAATTTCTAGGAAGAAATGTAAAGTTTCTAAAGGAGATTATGATTATACTGATACAAGATAACCATACCAAACCCTGTTATCCTCTTATATATATATATATCTATATAAAAGGAAAAACAGCAGAGGGTAGGTTAACTATCCATCATTTCAAATTACTACAATGGTTGCAATAGGATCATTCCTCATATTGAGCATTATAATTTTTCATTTTTGAAAGGAAACTTTCAGAGGAAGGTGACCATAGTGAAGAAGATTCAGTTTAGTTCGTATAGTTTTAAAATATCACATGGTAAAACGCCATAAATTGCTTTAAAAAATAAATGATAAAAAGGCAAAATATTGTTAGAGACTCTCTAAAAGATGTGGAAGTTAGTATTCTTAATGTACAATAGGTTTTCATAAACCAATATTATAATAAATATTCCAATTTAAATACTCCAATTGAAAATGATCAAAAACCTTAAATCAAAAGAAATACAAATTGACCACATAACACTGTCAATATTAGACAGATCAATGAGGCCGAAAATTAACAAGGATATCCAGGTCTTGAATTCAGATATGAATCAAGTGGACCTAATACACATCCACAGAGCTTTCCACCCCAAATGCACAGAATATACATTCTTCTCAGTACCACATCACACTTATTCTAAAATTGACCACATAATTGGAAGTACATTCCTAAGCAAATACAAAAGAACAGAAATCATAACAAATAGTCTCTCAGAACACAGTGCAATCAAATTAGCCCTCAGGATTTTGATTCTATCAGTAGATCTAGAAGAATGATAAATATACCTATAGATCTAGAAGAAATGATAAATTCCTCGACACTTACACCCTCCCAAGACAAAAACCAGGAAGTAGTTGAATCCCCGAATAGATCAATAACAAGGTCTGAAATTGGGGCAGAAATTAATAGCCTACCAACCAAAAATGTCCAGGACCAGACAGGTTCAGAGCCGAATTCTAACAGAGGTACAAAGGGGAGCTGGTACTATTTTTTCTGAAACCATTCCAAACAATACAAAAAGAGGGAATCTTCCCTAACTCATTTTATGAGAGCAACATCATCCTAATACCAAGACCTGGCAGAGACACAACTAAAGAAAACTTCAGGCCAATATCCATGATGAATATTGCTGTGAAAATCCTAAATAAAATACTGGCAAACTGAATCCAGCAGCACATGAAAAATTTTATCTATCACAATCAAGTCAGCTTCATCCCTGGGATGCAAGGCTTGTTCAACATATGCAAATGTATAAACATAATCAATCACATTAACAGAATCAAAGACAAAAACCACATATCTCATAGATGCAGAGAAGGCCTTTGAAAAAATTCAACAATCCTTTATGCTAAAAACTCTCAATAAACTAGGTATCGATGGAACGTATCTCAAAATAGTATTGGAAGTTCTGACCAGGGCAATTAGGCAAGAAAAAGAAATAAAGGTATTCAATTAGGGAAAAAGGAAGTCAAATTGTCTTTATTTGCAGATGACATGAATGCTTACTTAGAAGACCCCATTGTCTCAGCCCAAAATATCCTTAAGCTGATAAGCAACTTCAGCAAAGTCCCAGGATATAAAATCAATGTACAAAAACTACAGGTATGCCCATACACCAATTACAAACAAACAGAGAACTGAATCATGAGTGAATTCCCATTCACAATTGCTACCAAAAGAATAAAATACCTAGGAATACAACTAACAAGGGATGAGAAGGACCTCTTAAAGGAGAACTACAAACCACTCCTCAAGGAAATAAGAGAGGACACAACCAGAGAGAAAAAACATTCCATGCTCATGGTAAGGAAGAATCACTAGCATGAAAATGGTGATACTGCCCAGAGTAATTTATAGATTCAATGATATCCCCATCAAGCTACCTTTGATTTTCTTCACACAATTGGAAAATAACAGCTTAAACTTCATATGGAACCAAAAAAGAGCCCACATAGCCAAGACAATCCTAAGGGGGAAAAAAAAAAAACAGTGGGAGGCATCATTCTACCTGATTTCAAACTATACTACAAGGCTACAGTAATAAAAACAGCAGGATACTAGTACCAAAACAGAAATATAGACCAATATAACAGAACAGAGACCTCAGAAATAATGCCACACATCTACAACCATCTGATCTTTGACAAAAAGATCTGACAAAAACAAGCAATGGGGAAAAGATTCCCTATTTACTAAACGGTGTTGGGAAAACTGGCTAGTCATATGCAGAAAGCTGAAACTGGATCCCTTCCTTACACCTTATACAGAGGTTAATAATTTAAGATTTAAACATAAGACCAAATACCATAAAAACCCTAGAAGAAAACCTAGCCAATGACATTCACTACAGAGGCATGGGCAAGGACTTCATGACTAAAATACCAAAGGCAATGTCAACAAAAGCCAAAAGAGACAAATGGGATCTAATTAAACTTAAGAGCTTCTACACAGCAAAAGTACTTCTCATTACAGTGAACTGGCAACCTATAGAATGGGTAAAAATTTTTGCAATATACCCATCTGACAAAGGGCTAATATCCAGAATCTACAAAGAACTTAAATTTACAAGAAATAAAAAACCCCCATCAAAAAGTGGGCAAAGGATACAACAGACATTTTTCAAAAGAAGACATTTATGCAGCCAACAAACATATGAAAAAAAGCTCATCATCACTGTTTGTTAGAGAAATGTAAATCAAAACCACATTGAGTTATGATCTCATGCCAGTTAGAATGGTGATCATTAAAAAATCAGGACACAACAGATGCTGGAGAGGATGTAGAGAAATAGGAACACTTTTACACTGTTGGTTGGAATATAAATTAGTTCAACCATCGTGAAAGACAGTGTGGCAATTGCTCAAGGATCTAGAAATAGAAATATCATTTGAGCCAGCAATCCCATTATTGGGTATATACCCAAAGGATTTTAAATCATTATTTTACAAAGACACATGTACATGTATGTTTATTGTGACACTGTTCACAATTGCAAAGACTTAGAACCAATCCAAATGCCTATCAATGATACACTGGATAAAGAAAATATGGCACATATATACCATGGAATACTATGCTGCCATAAAAAGAATGAGTTCATGTCCTTTGCAGGCACATGAATAAAGCTGGAAGCCATCATTTTCAGCAAACTGACACAAGAACAGAAAACCAAACACAGCATGTTCTCAGTCATAACTGGGTGTTGAACAATGAGAACACATTGACACAGGGAGGGGAACATCACACACCCAGGCCTGTCAGTGGGTGGAGGGCTAGCAGGGAGTTGGGGGACTGGGGAGGTATAGCATTAGGAGAAAAACCTAAAGTAGATGACAAGGTGATGGGTGCAGCAAACCACCATGGCACATGTATACCTAGGTAACAAACCTGCACTTTCTGCACATGTACCACAGAACTTAAAGTATATTAAAAAAAAAAACTACAAAAAATTTGTCTTCTTTCAACTCACATTGGGTGTAGACAAACTTTCTTATCTCTTTTTCAATTCCCCAAAAACTCACATTGTATGCAGATTTTCTCAATTCAGTATCAGTTAGATTTATAGTCGTTTGTAAGGCCTATCCACTAAGTTGCACTGCCAATATGAAAATGCAGCAAGACCTATATCAAATACCCACCTCCCTCCCCCATTCCCTATTCCAAGGTTTCTCCTATCTTGAACTTAATCTTTTGATTTGGAGTATAACCTCCATTTGAATCTGGAAATACTCATTGGCTGTTTTCTCTTTATGTATAGCATCAGCAACACACACATAGCTAACCCTTAGCGTCATTCTAAACACTTAGCCACCATGGATATAAAGTGTTACCTTGGGAAAATAGTGCTAGACAAATTCATCCCATATTTTCAGAATTCTTATGGATTCCCTTCTGGAAATATGTATTCAGAGGTCCCCAAATTTCTCTTAGATGAATTTAGAACTGAAGCAGCCTTTCTCGGGCTTAAGAGGAAAATATTAAGGTCTGTTAAATTTAAGGTTGCCAAAGTAGTCCCAGACAGCTGTTCTGTATAATCTAGAAGAATGTATGATACTTGTCAAGGTAATTTTTAAATGTGTCTACTATTAGGCATTAATCTATAAACCATAACCTTAGGAAATTTATTGAGACATAAGTCTAATAAAAAATGCATAGGAATGTTTTAACAAAACTTTTAGGTTGGTAAGAGACTCTAGAGATTAAACACTATGTCAGTATAAAGAAGCCACAGTGGTAACAGTAACAGAATGGAAATAAAATAAAATAAAAAACAATGAAACAAAAATATTAGTCTAACTAGAGCATTGGATAGAAAAAAAACAAGACCTTAAGTCTCTGTATGGAGCACAATATAATACTGGCCCATGTTTTTATGAAGTAGCTACTTTCTGCAGCGTATTTTATCCATAGAAAATAGCCAGTGCTCTCAGTTTATTCAAAAGCTAGCTTGAGATTTAAAATATAGAATACATACAAAAGCAAAACAAAAACCACAAACATACATCTAGGCTCATGACATATGTGGAGACACAAACTAAGCAAAAGTTTACATAGTTTTCTGATGGAAATAGGTCTTGTGCAAAATATTTTAAATTAATTGAAAAAGAGGAGAGAATGGAAGTGAATGAAAATATCACATGGGAGATCATCTTAAAAATTTTTCTAAAGGATAATGTCAATATTTGTGGATCATGAAGATCCTGAAGCCTAAGCGAAGAGCAAACTTATCCTTCTGGTATGCACTTTTCGTTTAGGAATTTGTGTTTAACAATATCAATTAAATCAGAATTTAAGAATTTAAAAGAGAAAATATTTCTCATGTTCATACAGTTTCAACTTTTCACATTAGTATTTCCCTGTTCAGAAGCGTGGTGAAGACAGACCAAAAAGATGAATAATTAGATTTTTGTAAATTCCAGAAAGCAACTTAGTACTACAAGTATAATGTAAAGGATATAGTGCTTAGCAAAAATCTGTAGATTAATTCAAGAAAGTGAGAAGAGAAAAATGCAAGAGAGAAGAGGGGAGAATATTACTAATAAATGATTAGGTGAGGAGTGTTCACTAACATTTGTAACTGAATACCTAAATGTATATATTTTAATTGGATTTCTGAAAAACTAAGTTTATATAAGACTAATTTTAAATATATATAAGACTAATTTATTGCTCCTCTAATACAATACTTTGTCATGAGCCATTACTTATAAGTAAAAAAAAAAAGTATTGCTAAATTAAAGAGAAAATGGCAGAGATCAGAATATAATAAGAGACTATTTTAAGCAGAACAAGTTTTGTTGAAGTTTTAGTCTAAGAAACAAACAAAAAGTATAGACACCAAAAGCGTTGAAAAGAAACACTTTCCTTTCCTTTTTCTTTATGAGACAATTTTTTAAAACTAGAACAATTTGTATGAAGGTAACAGGTACTTCATTTAAGGAAAATCTGGAAAAAAAGAAAACATGTATGTAAACTAACCAGATGTTTATGATTAATTCCTAGTTAACATTACCCAGCTGGCTAAGGATGATTTTTATGGAGGAAGAGCATTGTAGAATGCCACATGTTTAAATAAATCATGAGTACAGCAGACATGATCCTGGGGCAAAAGAGCTACACATCCCAATTTAGGTAACCACTTCAAATCACACCATATAACATTAGAACAGCCATTACTCCCCAACACAGTATCTGTTTCCAGTTTCCTCCTACATTTTGATGGGCGTTGTTATGTGTCAGCCTGCATTCTGTTTCCCAGTGTTGTAACACATTGTATGGGTTTTTGTACCAGACGAAGTCCATCACAACATTATGTATTAGTATCACTGGGTTGGGAAAACATATTCAATAATTATTTTACATTAAATATTTTCTTTGGAAATAGGTTATTTTGTTAAGATATCTGTTTCAAGGTCCTGTATCCCAATATCAGTTATAAAGTCATTCCTAACTAAATGTGATTTAAATAAAGCTTTACATTTTCATTTCATTCAAACATTAAATATGTATATTTGAACACCAAATATTTAATTCAATAAAGAAGAAATACAAGAAGGAAGAATTATGTCGCTTCCTTAATATTGAATCACATTTTATAATGTTGAAAACTTTAAAATCGTTTTAATGGCTGCATAATATTTAACCCACAAATAAGGTAAAAAAATTAAGAAGGTCTAAAGTATATATTTAAGCTTATTGGTTTATTAGTTATGACAAATGTGCCATAATAATGTAAGATATTAACAATAAGGGAAACTTAGCACAGGACAAATTGGAACTCTACTGTCATTTTAACATTTTTGCATATCTAAAACAATTTTTTTTGAGACAGTGTCTCACTTTGTCACCCAGGCCGGAGTGCAGTGGCACAATCTCGACTCACTGCAATCTCTGCCTCCTGAATTCAAGAGATTCTCTTGTCTCAGCCTCCCCAGTAGCTGGGATTACAGGCCAGTGCCACCAAGCCTGGCTAATTTTTGTATTTTTAGTAGAGACAGGGTTTTACCACGTTGGCCAGGCTGGTCTAGAACTCCTGACCTCAAGTATTCCATCTGCCTTGGCCTCCCAAAGAACAACTCCAGAATAAAAAGTTTATCCAAAAAATACTTAACTATTTTAAAACTAGACATTTATTATTTAATGCATCTTTATGAACAAGAAGCTTTGTTTACAGTAATTTAATCACTTCCTATTGGATTATTTCGTGTGTGTGTGTGTGTGTGTGTGTGTGTGTGTGTGTGTGTGTTGAGAAAGAGTCTCGCTCTGTCACCGAGGCTGGAATACAGTGGCACAATCTCAGCTCACTGCAACCAATGCCTCCTGGGGTCAAGTGATTCTAGTTTCTCAGCCTCCCAAATAGCTGTGATTACAGGCACACAGCCCCACATCCAGCTAATGTTTGTATTTTTAGTAAAGAGGGGATTTCATCATGTTGGCCAGGCTGGTGTTGAACTCTTAACTTCATATGATCCATCTGTCTCAGCCTCTCAAAGTACTGGGATTATAGGTGTGAGCCAATGGGTCCAGCCTATATTATTTCTTGATGTTTAGTTATTATATCAAAGTATGAATATCATATACACATCAAGAGATCATTTTAGAGAAATGCTGTATAGATTTACATTCTCACCATCAATGTATAAGATTGTCCTTCATTCTGTATTTTCCCCAATAATTACGGAAATTTTTCAATGTACCGAAAATAGAAATAACATTACCCTGAACACTGTATATCCACGTTCTAGATTCTCCCATTGGCCTCCACATGCTATGTCCATGGCTCTATCCATCTATTAATTCCTCATATTTTTATGCATTTCAAATAAATTTCAAACTTCTGTTCACTTTCCAATACATACCTCAGCATATATTAATCAGTTTAATATTTAAAATGTTTTTATGTCAAATACACACTAAAACACCTAAACTTAATCATGTGCCCTTGACAAATGTATATACTTGTGTAACCAAAATCTCTCCTGAGACATAGGTCATCACCATTACTCTGAAAATAGTCTTTGTGCCCCTTCCTGGTCAGTTCCCACAACTACCTGAGGCAACAACTGTTGATTTTTTTCATTACAGATTAGTTTTGCCTGTTGTGGATCCTAATGTACACGAAGTTGCACAATAGATATTCTTTTCCGTAAGACTTTTTTCACTCTATATAATATTTTGGAGTTTCATCTATTACATGTTATCAGAATATTGCTGTTTTTCATATATATTATATAGATAGGTAGATTATAAAGCCCACAAGACACTGTTATATGTTAATAAAATCATGAAGAAAAATAATCTTTTATAATTACCATATTTAATGCTTTTTATTTCTTGAAGAACAATGTTATAGATTTTTATTTCAGATTTCATTATCCTGTTTATTTAGACGTGTGAAAAACATTATCTCCAAATCCTGACAATTATTTTCTCCCTCTTAATATTTATTATATCTGTTTTATCTTTATTGAGGTGACTAAAATATAAAGTAAAAATTGTGCTATTAACCATATTTGTTTAGTTTTTTTGTTAGTCCCTGTTCTGGTTACCTATTGTTGCATAACAAAGTATTCCAAAATATGTTGGCTTGAAACTACAACCTATAAATGTTCACAATTCTTGAAAACGACTGCACAATCCTTCCAACTCACATAGAGTTCACTGAGGTTCTGAATGGCAGGAAGCTACAATATGGCCTTATTTCCATGGCTGACAGGTGCTACTGGTCACCAGCTAAGAGATCAGTTGTCATTGATTTTACTCTCCTGGCTGACTGCATTCAAAGCCAAATGAGCACAAAAGCAGATGAGCATCAAGGGAAGGGCAATTAAGCTTTACCTCCATATGAGGTGTGACTTGTGCATATAGGAAGGAAAGGGATTATTTGGAGCCATCAATGGGGACTAGGCACCATATCCTCTTAGTCTTATGCCACTACACATGTTGTTGATACAGAATAGCTTTTTATTCCTAGTGTTCGACAGAAGTAGTATAATTAATTTTGTCATGTGTTATTATAAAATGAATTTTGAGATCATACATCCTGGGAGATTTCATAATACTAAAACAGCTTTGGGTTGCTTAAGTGTGTGGGTAAACAAATGTTAAAGAAGAAATTAATTACAATTTTGTACAAGTTGTTACAAAAATATAAATAGAACAAATGCTACCCAACATTTGCAAAATCATAACAAATGCTTAACTCTGAATATCTTGTTTTATAGGATTAAAAATTTCCTATTATAAAATAGAAAACAAAACAAAACTTAAGTCCAAAAAAGTTTATGGATTTGATTAAAATGAATTAAGCTATCTAACAAAGAATGACATAGATAGAATTAATAAGCAAACACCAGATGAGAGGGAGAAGAAATTTGCAATATTTAAAACTGACAAGAAAATACCTTATCTAGAATGCACAAATCCACAGAGTAAGATAGCGACTCTATTAGTAATATGGGAAAAGATATAGTTAGTTTTCAAAAAATGTAAATGAAAACTTCAAAAGGACCAAAGGAGATACAATTGGAGATACAGGTTTGTGTAGTCATGCTGAAGTACAGTTTTGATGGTAGCACTTAATCAAATTAAGAATTCACAACTACAGAATCCAAGTTCTGCTCATGGGATAATATCCTAGAGAAAATGTCACACAGGTCTATAACAGAGACATATATGAAAATATTCTTCCTAGTAATATTGCTGTAGGATACAGAGAGA
This sequence comes from Callimico goeldii, assembly GCA_963573925.1. Taxonomy (NCBI): domain Eukaryota; kingdom Metazoa; phylum Chordata; class Mammalia; order Primates; family Cebidae; genus Callimico; species Callimico goeldii. The sequence goes on from CAUYOR010132145.1 coordinate 18,838, forward strand.
AGAAATTAGATGCTCATCAATGGAGGTATGGATAAGTAAAATTTGGTGAACCACTGTGTAACAAAACAATTAGATGCAATGAATGAAATATATAGGAAGCCACATCAAGAGACCTTTTGCATATCATTTATATGCTCTAAAGTATGTGAAAGAAAATAATAGTGTATTAGTAAAAAGACTTATTTCAAATGTCTTTGAATGTTGCCAATAGAGAAGAATAAAGATGAAGGGGAATTGAACATAAAAAAAAAGAAACTTTCACAAAAATGATAATAATATACCTTAAGGTATGGAGTGTTTAACTTGTCATTTTTTTTTGCATTCTTTGAATTTTTTTAAAAAAGCTAGGATATGGCTATGTATTTGCATGCAATAATTTCCTAAGAAGAAACAAAGGTCAAAATTAGTACATGTTTGATAAATTTGAATCTGGTTGCTACATAAATAATATTAATAATTCTAGTTTTGTTCTCTTGTAATGTTTTGATTGCAACTAGCTATCTGATATAATAATTGATTACCATTAAATCAAAAAGTATACAAAATATTCTTTTTAAAAAAATACACACTTATGAAGAGACAAAAGAAAATTTTACTGGGTCAGTACAAATATTCAGATACTATTTATATGATAAAGTATAAGGCAAATAGCTACCAAATGGAAGTGAATTCAGCGATAGTTAGAAGTAATCATTTTCATTGTCCTCTTTAATTCAAAGTATATTGTGGGAAAATTTAGAGAGGTGCTTTCCAAATTAAGTTCTTTCTTCTTTCTCAACGATGTTGTAACTCTATCTAAAAGGAAGACTGTATCAAGTTCCCTCCAATCACTTGGAAAGAATATTCTATGAAAGAGCATCATATAATTTTCATCTCATTGTGCAAACTCAGTCTGACTCTTCCCTAAAACCTGTGTATATAGCACAATTTGAACCAAACACCAAAAAGATACTTTGTCACTTTTTCTGAAGAAAGAACTGAAGCTCTAATTTTATATTGTGACTACCTATTATATTTTTTAAAAATTTCACAAGGGAAAACTGACTCTACCGGGAAAGTAGTGAAATTACAGTTACAGCAATTTATTTAAAATTGAAACATTTTTCTATCAAAATCTGATTAGCTAAATACAATTTTTTGTATTGTGATAAATTGAAAGGGATTAGAATAAACTTTGCTCTCATCAAAGAAACTGATTATGTTTTGCTTCTTTAAAATATAAACAGTCAAAATCTATTTACCTTGCAAATCATTCTTCATATTAATAAAAACTGTTAACCCCTTCAGTTATAAACCATTGCCTATCATACAAATAACAAAGAAGCATGATTTGCTATGAAGAGCTCCATTTTTCTATGGAAATCTATCAAAACGACTTCATAGAGGTATGGGCATAATAAAAATGCAGTCCTTGCTGTGCCTGGTAGCAACATACATGAATTTCAATTACACAGATTAAATAATACTAGCCTCTCAGCAGCATAGTTTATATTTCAATTACCACATTATATTAACTGAGAACAATTGCAAAAAGTACAAATTTGACTGCTAGCTCTTCAGATCACAAATCCCTACTATGTGATAACAGACACCCCTCATGATTAGTGACCAAGCATGTCACTGTTTCTGCAGTGTGCCAGGGCTTGGTACCTATATTCAATTCACTCTCAGACAGCTAAGCATGCATTTCTCTTTGTTGCCCTTTGTTTCTCAGGGACAAACCCAGCAATGTGCCACTGTACAAAAATCAATCATTAAAAGAAATAGGTAAATAAAGATGAAAGTGCAGTAACAGCAAAAATGATAATGCTAGAAAAGAAACCTGAATGAAATATAAATGGAATTATAGAAGAGCTAATTGAATGTGAGCATGTTGGTATTTGACATTTGAGACTCTAGATACACAGCCAGAGGAACTCAGAGAAGACAAATTTATCAACGTAAATAAGGAAATAGTTGTGACAAAAAGGATCATAAGGTCCCAGTGGAAGTTATGCTACAAAACCACTTCACATTAAAGGAACTCTCAAATATTTCGTGACATTGTAAGTACAAAGAATACAATGTTGGAAGCTGATCCAAACTCAGAAAGAAATATAACAATTTATCAATGAATAAAAAATGATCATTCTATAGGTATTGCCAAGTGTATGATGAGAAGGCAAGCAATATTCAATATATTCCTGATAAGTTATTTGCAAAGAAAACATTTTAGTTCTCATTGTTTCTAATCTTTTGAATTATAATATACTAAAAATGTTAGTTTTACTATTTTTATTTCCTTATATGCATATATATGTCAAATTTTTTAATGTTTTTCACATTTTGTTACATAAATTTTTAAAGATTATGATTTTTTCCTATTATTAAAAATCACTTTCAACATGTCAACTAGCACAGTAACATTTACAGTTCACACTAACAAAAGTGAAGGCTGCTTATATTTTGTGCATATTGTTTAATAGTTTACAAAATAAGTTTTCTAATACTATTTTAATTTATGTTCTTTGAAGTTCAGAGAGAAAGCTAATGATCTTCATTTTATAGCTGATGTAACTAGTTGAACTTTTGTTACATACCCAACATAAACATTCTGGTAAGAAATAGAATTAGGCCCCCTTGCAAACATGAAGTTGTTTATTTGCATTATTATCTATTCATATTTGATTGTATACCTACAATGTACTAGAAGCAGTGATCACCACTATGAACAATAGCGAACACTACAGAGTTTTATTTTCCTTGTAAACCTTGCTATCTTATGTCCATCTCTGTTTCTTAATTTCACATGGAAAAAACTGAATTCTGCTGAAAAAAAATCGATGGCAAGAAAGTAACACAGAATATGAGTCATTTTGTTCAACATGTCCTATGTATATTTTCTCAATTTAAGCCTGGAGCTAATATTCCTCTTAGGCCAAAGATGGTAAGTCATGTGACAATAACATATGTTTTACCAAATGTATATAATTTTTTTCATTTTGCTATTTGGGTGTTTATTTAAAGTGTGATGTGGCACATGCTTTTATTCATATTAAAGAAATGTATTCTGATCTTTATCTCTAGGTGTAAGTCTCAAGTATATTTCAAAAAGAATGATAAAAGTTTGTGAATTTAATATATCTGGCACTATATATTAAACATGATACCAAATTTTTGACTTATGACTAATTAGCCTACAATTGCAAATATTTTTCTATTTAAGAAATAAAACATTTAACTCAAATTTCAACAATTAAGATGAAGCAAGTTTCAGCTGATTACAAAATGTTCAATTATCATTGGGCTCTATTATAAGAATGAATTATTTAAAATAACAACATACCATGTTTATATAGTTTCTCAATATCCAATTCTCTGCTCAGAGGCAATATTGGAAGGTGATGCCATTCAATGTATTCACAGTGATAACTCCTATATAAATATCATATATGTGCATATATGTATGTACATATGTAACTATACACACATATAAATATATATGCAGAGAGTAATCAGACATGTTAAAAACAATCTGAACACAACAAAATATTTCAATATATATAGATACACATGCCGTTTCACAGTTAAGTAAAAATACTGCTGTAATAAGAAATTATCTAATTTATGGTCATTTTTAAATTTGTCATAAAATGAATGTATTTGATACTTATAATAAACCTAGACAGGTAATTATTTTCATTCATATTTCCTTTTCAGCAATAAACTCACATTGTGTTTTATATTATTTATTTCATATTTTCCAAATATTAGAATCTCTATTTAGTTATGTCTTTTCAGAAATTCTGTGTTCATTCTCATATCTATTAACTGATTCCCTGTATCAAAATCCATTAACCCAATATTGACAGTAATGGGAGAGTCAAATTTTACATTCTCATATAATATTTTAACTTTAAAGCGTATCCATATTCTTTGATATTCAATATCAGGTATGTTATGTAGGATAAGCATTATCCTTGACTAAGAGATGAGTTTAAAACAAATAAAACCTTTTAAGTCACTAAAGGACATTGCCAAGATAAGAGTCTGTGATTCTTTATATGTGGTCTCATAAAATTTTTACTATAATATGTAAATTATAATTATACTTTTAATATTTTTAAAGCCTCTTGTATCAAACCCATAATGGTAGTTCATTTTATTTATCATACCTTCATTTAAAAATTCCTGTTGTATTCAATCACTGTAACAGATCCTGAAAATTCAAAAGTAAATAAAATAGAGTTCTTACCTAATGAATATCGTCAATAGGATAAATGCATACATGTTTTTATTTAACCTGACCAATATTCTCGGTTTTCAAGGGAAATCTTTCAAAAATAATGTTCGTTCTATTATTAATGGAACTAGAGGAAGTACCCCTAAAAAAACGAAGGCAGCTAAAAAAGTACACATAAGACAGTGTTTCAGTCCATTCAGGCTGCTAAAACAAACACGATAGACTGGGAAGTTAACTTATAAGCAACAGAAAACTATTTCTCACAGTTCTGGAGGGTGCAAGTTCCAAGATCAAGTAGATTTGGCATCTGGTGAGGGTCTGTTCTGGGATGGAACTTTCCCACTGTGTCCTCACAGTGGAAGGGTGAAGGCAACTCTCTAGGGCCTCTTTCATAAGAACACTAATCCCATTTATGAGAGCTCCATCCTCATAACTTAATCACTTCTGGAATGTCCTACCTCCTAATACCACTGCATTGATGATTAGGTTTAGACATATAAATTATGAGTGTACATAAACATTCAGAGCAGTACAGACAGGGTTTTTAAGAGTATCTCAGAATAAGGGTCTGAACCCCTGATTGTTTACAGTGACTGAATCAGTCATTTGACATTCATCTTAATTAAAACTTCTTCTCTGTTCATTGCTCCTTTGGTACATCTCCTCATCTTCTCTTCCAAGAGCCACCTGCCTAATCAGTGAGTAACTATCATCTCTTTCCTTTCTAATGCGTAACTCATACAAGCCATAATTAATGTGTGATATTTAAATTGTTAGTTTTTATAGATGTAGACAAATATTAGCTGGTTTGAAACTGAGATATCACAATGATTTAATCTTTCATGTAAAGCACATTTTAAACTTTGGTGCCTGTGAGTTAAAAGGTTAATACCTTGGCTGTGTGTAGCTCCCTTGTCAAAATGATCTTGTTTTTGTCCTAAGTTGGTATCTATTTCAATATGCTTTATAACTACTAGGTAAATATGACATTCAGATTTGATCCCCAAGGAAACAGAAAGCTACTGACATAGTACTATCACAAATAATAGATATTTGAAATAGTTTCTTTTTTGAGACTTATCTTTTAAAATTTCTTATTTTTTTCTGTAATGAATTCAAAGAATGCTGCTCTTGGTATATTTATGTAAGTAGAAATAAATTATGTCCCTATTATATTTAAACTTCTCTTTTATAAGATTATATAAATATTTATATCTCATAGACAAAATTATTTTATCATGTTAATAAGAAAATGTGTGTTTGATGAGGGTGGGGAAGTGACAAAAATAAAACAATGTCAGGAATGGAAATTATACACTCAGCCTTTGTTTATGAATTTTCATATATGATGCACAATGTTTGTACATACCTGTTGAACATAATTACTTATTTTAAATCTTAACTGACCTGTAGTTTTGTCCTCGTATATTTTTATTGTATTTTTCTTATTCATATGTCTATACTTAATAAATTCACTTAGAAATACATGCTGCTATAACCAGTAATGTCCCCATACTTAGAAAATAAAAATAGAATATGCTAATTAAAATAACACAAGTAGAATTTCTGGTGCAATGACATGAAACTAAAGCAAACAGTATGGCTTCATTTACTAATTGGCTAGTTAAGTTTATCCTCATGGGAGAGGTTTACCAAAATGTGTATGAAAAACTTTTCTGCCACAATAATGTCATCATCCTAATTCTTTCAGACTGATGGGAACTAGAAGCAACTTTTCCTTCCCAGGGTGTGGCAAATGTGAAACTTTAAGCTGATTAAAAACAAAAACATCTTTTTAAACCATAAATCTTGTCTTTAACAGCTGTGGAACTAATTGTTCTCCATAGTGAGACAAGCAAGAAAATGAGAAAAAAAAAAGAGATTCTTAACATTGCTATTGCCTTCTTATTTAATATTGTTTCTATTATTAATTGTTGACCTTTTTCATCAAACTATAAAAATTCAGTTTTTTTTCTTTTGTCAAATAACAAAAAAAGAGAAATGAAGAAAAATCAGAAGAGAAAGGAATATAGTGATTAGAAGAAAGCATATTTTTATAAATAATAACTTACTTTCATGTGGTATGAACTGTGATGTCACAAGTATATAAAAGTCAAGGATACAAAGAAGGTTTAGCTTAACTTTTTCTGTTAGAGACAAAAAGACAACTACTATTAGGCAAAATAAACACATATATCCATTCAACTATTTTTTTATTCCCCTCCTTATTTCACAAATCATTTCAGATAGATATACTTAGTGCTGGATATGAAAACATTATGTAAAGAACTGAGTTTTATTTTTTCTTTTTGCTCAATGCTGCATAGGATCAGTTACTAAATGCCAAATAATATATTCAACATCCATGGCAGGATATGTTTCACAAATGTCCGAAATCTAGCACTAAATGCCATTACTGGACAGGAAATGAGTGCTTTGGTTAAACAGGTCTAGAGGAAAATAGTATAAATTATACACATGCACATTAATTAAGAGCAGTTAAAGGTTATTTGTGTAAATGGCTTCCATACCACTAGATTCTGAATGATGGGGGTTGATTGGATTTATCAATGATTCTCAATCACCTGACCCTTAATTACAGACTGCTCTCCAAACCTATAGTTAAGAGTATTAAAGTGAATGTTCCTGTCATCTGAATCATGGTGTGGAGTTGTTTGGGTCACCAGGTTAAAAGGGAATTCATTAGATAGACTTCAGGGAATAATGTTGGTGATCACTTTCTCTATTTACTACTGTTGTATTGAACAAGTTAACGTGTACATAAATAGCTTTTCATTAAATGGCTGAATTTAAAATGAATGCTCCTTTATAATTGTAAAAGTGAAACTGACCTCATTACTCTTGGCTTTTCTTACATCATTTTGCTGGATTAATTTTATTATAGTATGTAATTACTTGGGCATTACATCTGGAATAAAACAACTCTGTTTATCATAACTTTGAAATATTTTATTAATCCAAGGACACAACATATAAAACAGGTTTTATTTTTTTGAGAGTTAGAAACATAAAATTGTCTTACTTCTAAGGAAAATTCTTGCCTAGGATTTCAAGGACTTATCATCAGGACATTAATAAGAGAAAATATGTGATGGTGAGTTGTTACAGGAATGTGAAATGATTTGGAAAACTTGTCTGGATATGTTGGGAAATCCAGATACTGTACAGAATGCAAAGCAAAACATCCCCACCCCTTCCCCACCTCACATATGTCCCCACCCAAAAGATGTTGAAAACGGGGGATCATGCTTTAAAAATAATTGAAAACTAGCCAGAGTATATTTGTGTGTGTGTGTGTGTGTGTGTGTGTGTGTGTGTGTGTGTGTGTAGACAGAATATGTATATATGAATCCTTAAAAGTAGGTCATATAGAATCAACTTAATTTTTTCTTGATTCTTGTGATTCTGTTCCTTATAGGAATAAAATATGCTGAAACACATTATGAAAATGTGTAATGTAAATAAACCATTCAATGACAAAATTCAGAAACAAAATGATAAACTAACCTGGTAAGCTTATGTCTTCCTCTACCCTTGCCACTACTACAAATGTTTTAGGTTTCTATTGACAGACACACGAAGATTAAAATCCCAGTTTCATACATATATTAATACTATGGTTTTATTGTGTGATAATCACTGTTTCTGAATCTGTTTCAAATTACAAACAAGTCTCATAGATATTATGATCCAGAGAACATACCACTAACACACAGCAGGATAATATCACAATGAAAGATTTCAAGATGAGAACTAAATAAAACTCCATGTGGAAACGCAAACCTCCCTGATAGGATGAGAAAATATTGTGCTAACACTGCAACCATATTCAATAAAAAGTCTGTCTTAGAAAACTTTTAGCTTTGAGAAAATTCTTTAGGAGATTGTCGTGCCTTATTTCCAAATGCATAATTCTTCAAATTCAGAACCATTAACTGCAATGAGACAGTTAATTTGTTCCTAACATTTTGCCCACTTCCTTTTTTGGGAAAAAATAAACACAGATAAGATCCATACTTTCTGAAAGAAGTTCCAAGTAAAACACAGCATGGGTAGGAAAAAAATAGCAAAACAGAAGTTCTTTGATACTTTGGGAAGTTTTTCTCTCATTAAGCAGCACATCAAGTAAAGAATATATTCATAAGATGTTATAAGAGAAAAAATGTTATGAAACCTTAATACTGTACATAATATATATATTTTTAAGATTGAAATTCTGCTAGATTTCCTCTATTAAATATATCTCACCTACCTCGCACATTTATATGTTAATTATATCTAATTCATAGGGGAAATTTTCTGTTGGAAAACCCAAGTGACAGAAAAGTGAACGGCTTTCCAAAAGAATTCCTCTTAGTTATTCAGTTCCTAATAACTTAATTATTCAGTTCCTCTTAGCCCCAGTTCAGGGGCTTCCTTAACATCTTTTATAATTATGTGCCTTTTTTTTTTGAGACGGAGTCTTGCTCTGTTGCCCAGGCTGGAGTGCAGTGGCACGATCTCGGCAAACTGCAACCTCCACCTCCTGGGTTCAAGCTATTATCCTGCCTCAGTCTCCTGAGTAGGTGGATGACAAACGCCTGCCACTGCTCCCTGCCAATTTTTATACTTTTAATAGAGACTGGGTTTCACCATGTTGGCCAGGCTGTCTTGAACTTCTGACCTCGTGATCCTCCCGCTTCAGCCTCCTAAAGTGCTGGGATTACAGGCATGAGCCACCACGACCAGCAAGTTATGTGCTTTTTATGCAGTAAGTATTCTGAAGCATTCCTCCAAATATAAAATGTCAGCATCATAATGGAGTAACATACATGTCAAGTAAAGTGCACTTGAAATAATGTATTGTTTACTTTTTTTTTTTTTAGAGATGCATGTGTAGTAAGTGTGGTAAGCTTTCTATTAAAATCCCATTCAAGGAATCTTTCTGTAGGTCTAGTTTCAAAATTAGTTATTGGATTTTTCCCTATATATCAAATACTTTCAGGTATAGTTCAAACTTTATGCCCAAATTGGTTTACTGATATTGTAATTAAATATTCAGTTTTTTTCAGACACACATATTTTGTACATATACAGTCATAAATATTTATATATACTGCATAGGGTACTAATGTAGAATTATAAATTTAGTGCCCAAGAGGTACATTCACAATTTTGTTGTTGATTTGAATCTATAAACAAGAAAAAAATAAACTTAGAAACTTCAGCTCTACGTAAAATTATAAATCTTTGTTTTTTAATAAATTCAGAAAAAATTCAGTATTTTTAGATTTCAAACTAGAATATAAACTTTTATGAGTAAGAAGATAGTGTCACTTCAAATTACCTATTAAACTATAAGGGCTCATCAAGGAAAATATGAACAAGGATATTTCTACCCCTTTTGCTTATAGCTAAGTGTTTTCAAAATTCCTCTTAGTCCTGAGTTAAAACACTACACTAAGTAAGAGCATACATTTTTAAATTTAAATTTAAAAATTAAACAGTAGAATTTTAAATTTAATTTAAAATGTTAAACACTATGGAAATCTTTGAGAGATTTAATATTTTGCAAGCATATTTTTAAAATAAAATGTACATCCCCTAAAAGTTTACTATTGTAATAACTCTGTTCAATTGGGAATTCCCTGACTTTACAATGATTAGTTAAAATATCAAATTAATTAAAACATTTGAACTATTTTCCAAGCCATAATTCAATTTTGCTTCTTCTTTTATTATTTATCTTGGTACCCTGACTGTTCCACTGCACCATCCCTTCTTCTGTCTTCCTATAGATTCATAGACTTCTTTTTCTGTGATGGAGATTAAAATAATAGGACTTAATGTTTTATGTAGTTAACATGTTTTAAATACTGTTCTAGAAAGTAGCATTCTATATCTTTTGAATTGGAAAAATTTGATTCATCATATATAGAGTGTGGTATTGAGAGGAGGGAGGGAAAAGAGAGAAAGAGACTGAGACATATTGATATAAAAACAATGAATAACTGTACTCTGTGGCATCCTAATTCATCCTGAGTCTTATAAGTTTGTCTCTGTGGCTGTCAAGGAGAGTTGAAGTGTAAATAGAGACAGTTTGAACCCACAATCCATTTTAAGGATCATAAGACTTATTAGTACATTAATGAAGAAGAGAAGTATTAAGCATGTAAGAACACATAAAAATTGATTAAAGTATCTTCAATTACTTATTTAGGCAAAAAATAGTAGAAGAATAAAAGTAACTTTACAAAGACTGTATTAAAAATGCTGTGTTCATTGTTGAACTATTAATATTTTGCTTCTCTTTAATTTTTAAACTTAAAAATTTTAAACTACATTTGAAATTTTTCTTTTGCAATAGTCTACACAAAACTTGCCAGTAGAAAAATAGGTTTTACAGAGACTTAATTTTAAAGAGTAATTACTCAAATGTTTTATAATTTCAAAATACCTCCAAATAATCAACCTAAAAATGAGAGCAAATTAAGAAAGCCTATTTATTTACAGTATAGTTGGTCAATGTAATCATTTAGTGTCTATTACATTTCGCTTAGTGATGTGCTCTGCTAAAACAAAAGAGGAAAAATAGTGTACTTCTTATTTTTTAGGAATTTACCATTTATTTGGGTAAGTTATTCACAGGGCCATATACATATGCAAATATTAGCTTTCTCCTGTAAGGTAGAGAACTAATTTGTAAATTATCTAAGTCTCATATACTACATATGAGTATCACTTTTCACAACAGATACATTTTTAAAATACTGTATAAACTTAATTTATCTAAACTAAATATCCTGTTTCAAAAGCAGGATATGAGACTGTCACCTAAAGGCACTCAATTTGTTATTTATATAATGTAAAAATTCTTTTACAAAGATAATTATCTATGAATTATGATTTTTAACTGTGTATTTTATCAATTTCTTAATACACATCTAATTAAAAGCAAATAGGTTATAAACTAAATCTAATGTGATTGAAAATAAAATAAAGCCATTTATCTCTATAAAGATGCAATAATCCATTCGGTTTACTCTATTAAAAATATGTAATAATTTGTGATAAAGGAAGCCATCAATTTAATAACATGATTTTGTCTTCTAACACTTCAAAGGCCTTATACCTCTTTCTCTAATTTGTGTCTTTTGTTTTATTGTCACAAAAGTCAACGAATTTTCATTTGTAAACATAATTGCCACCATTGCATTCTCCTAAACAATAATAAATTTTATTGTGATATTTAACTACTAGGAATTGTGGATGGTTAGTTACATAGTATTCATCAAACTGTCCTACTATGTCATCTGGATTATTGGCATAAAATGGATTACGTGTCTAATTTACCAAAATTTAAAAGTTTTTGTCTTAAAGAAGGTAAGTGAACTCTGAAGCCTAATTAAGGCCCATAAGAGTCACTCTTGAATATACATTTTTATTGTTAGTAAGTCTTGGTATATACTTCTTTTTTAGCTAGATAATATCAGCTCTCCTATACATATTTTAACTAATTTTTAGAGTTGGCTTGTTGCTGATTATACCAATAGTGCTTCAGCCCTCTTTCACTAATGTGTATTTACACAGACGAGTCAGATGCATACAGGACTCCCTCAGAAAGAGAATATAACTTAGCCCTAGAAGTCCAGAGTTTGGGACTTGAGAGATCATCTAAAGCAGCAATTCTCAGACGTTAATGTGCATAAGAATTAGCTGGAGAACTTGCAGAAATGTGCATTCCGATTCAGTAGATCTGAAATGGGGCTTGTGGTTCCCCATTTTTAACAAACTCCAAAGAAATGCAGATGCTATTGACCCCTTGACCACACTTTGTCTATGCCATTTTATTTTACAAATGAGAATACTCCGTCCTGAAAATTCTAAATTTTCAAAGCTGGGTTTGGTACTTAAATAAATAGAAGTCCACCATAAAAAAAAAAAAATGCCCTGAGGTTATACCTTCCTTCGCATGTATACCTTCCTTATTGGAAGATCCTGAAGAGCAGTAATTATGAGTTGAACCTATTTTCTTCAGCCACAATACCTACCACAGGGTTTTATCTGTAGTGGAGTTTATTGAATAAATATTACTTGAAGGAATTAAACATCACACGTGTTGTGTTTGTTTTCATCTCACTAAGTAGCTACAATCCAGCTTTAATCCCTGCCGGAGCAGCTTCTCTTCCAGTGTTCATGTAAGGGCCACACCTTATCCCCACAGCTGCACATGGCAGGAGCTAGGAAGCCTTCCCTGGCATGCTTTTGTCCCCAGACATTGAATATACGCAAAATACCTGTTGACTCCATGGGGAAGATACATCTTACCTTTGTTCACTTCTCTGTATTGCCACTGCAGCCTTCCCAATCCATGTCTCCTTCATTTCTCCCCACACCATCAGCTTCCTTCATTTTTCCATTGAATTACAAACTACCCAATCATTTGCTCAATTCCATTTTTGACATCTCCCCCATCAACTCTCCTCACAGCATTAAATAAATATTCTTGCTATATTAACTGGATGTTGTCACACTCTTACTTAAAATTTTTCTAATCTACCCTATCAGAACTAAAATACTAATGCATCCAGAGTCCCTTCCTTCATCTAGCACGTCCAAACCTCTCAAGCCTCACATTGCACTAAGCTCACTCAACTCAACATTCCGACTCGGGTCTTTTTGGTGCCTCAGCCTTATGTGCTTTCTGTTCCCTCAGCCTAAAATGCTTTTGTTTTTGAGAGTCTCATTCTGTCTCCCAGACGAGTGCAATGGCGCAATCTTGGCTCACTGCAACCTCTGCCTCCTGGATTCAAGCTATTCTCCTGCCTCAGCCTCCCGAGTAACTGGGATTACAGGCGCGGGCCACCACTCCCAGCTAATTTTTGTATTTTTAGTAGAGATGGAGTTTCACCACGTTAGACATCGAACTCCTGACCTCAGGTGATCTGTCCACCTTGGCCTTCCAAAGTGCTGGGATTACAGGCACAAGCCACCGTGCCCAGCCCTTAAAATACTTTTTTGTCTACATTTTACCATCCACCTGTACTTATCTTTCAATTTAAATATTAAAATTCAAAGAGGCCTTCTCTTGTCTCTCATCCTACATATGACACCTTGTTCTCATACTACTTCACACTTTAAAAATCACTTCTTATGGCCAGGGTCTTCATATGCGTTATGCAATTTCTGCACCTCCCAGTAAGCTGTAACCTCCATAAAGGCTAGAAATCTGTTTTGGTCACCCCTTTTTTCTCACTTTATTCTAGCTCATGAAAAATGTTTACTTAATAAGTGAAGTGATCTGACCAAGTTAGGCAGCTGAGAGCTTTCTGGAGACATTGCAGGAAAAGATCTCCCATGCCAGTGTTTTAGTGATTATGCAAATAGGCAATCAGAGGAAGAGGAAAGTCAGAGATAACGGAGATGAAGAACAGTTTATTACCCCAATTCACATGGACACATAAACTCTACATAGCCAAATACACTAAATGTTTGTGTGCCGGGGCCAGGCGTGGTGGCTCATGCCTGTAATCCCAGCACTTTGGGAGGCCGAAGTGGGTGGATCACGAGGTCAAGAGATCGAGACCATCCTGGTCAACATGATGAAATCCCATCTCTACTAAAAATACGAAAAATTAGCTGGGCATGGTGGCGCATGCCTGTAATCCCAGCTACTCAGGAGGCTGAGGCAGGAGAATTGCCTGAACCCAGGAGGCGGAGGTTGCGGTGAGCAGAGATCACACCATTGCACTCCAGCCTGGGTAACGAGCAAAACTCCGTCTCAAAAAAAAAAAAAAAGTTTGTGTGCCCCCAAAATTCATACATTAAAATCCTAATGCCCAGTGTTATGATATTACAGGTGGAAACTTCAAGAGGTGATTAGGTCATGCGGATGGAATCCTCACGAAAAGGATTAGGAGACAGGACAGAGATGATTTTTCTCTCCCATGTGAGGATGTGATGGGAAGACAGCCATCCGCAAACTAAGAAGAGGGCCCTCACCAGACATTATATGCCTGCCCCTTGAACTTGGTCTTCCCAGACTCAGAACTATGAGAAATAAATATTATTTAAGCCACCATATCAATGGTATTTTGTTATAGTAGCCCAACAACTAAA
>CAUYOR010132147.1:0-15712 GCA_963573925.1 Callimico goeldii
TAGACGAAAGAGGAGTTCAGACTTTATTGGAGAGTCTCCGGGCGGACTGGACTCGTGCACAGGGGAGAGTCAGCAGCCTCGCGCCGGGTTTCTTTGTTCATTGATTTTTATAGAGGTAGAGGGAACTGGGAAGTGGGAGAGCTGAGGAGGCGGGTGGTGACTGGTTGGATCGGTTGCCGGGTGGGAAAGTTGTTTAGGCGGGGTGAGAGGGGGAGGGGGCTATCGGGTTGCCGGGCGGGAAAGTTGCTAGAGCTGCTTCAGCCGGGAGTTGTTTGTGCTGAGCCAGGAAGTTAGGCGGGGTGAGAGGGGGAGGGGGCTTTCTTGAGAAATTGGGCCTTTCTGAGAGACTGATGAGGCCTCTGCCAGACACATTCCACTTGAGAAGTCTTCCTGATGAGAGACAGGACAGGAACTTCTCCCTCTAATGTGAATAATCAACTGCAGCCTTCATTTCCCTCCCATGAAGACATGTTTATGAGTGGCAAGTAAACTCAGTTTTCTCCCTAGTTAAGCCAGACTCCTTTAACTCCTTACTGGTTCCCTTTATCCTAGCCTATTAAGTAAAACTTTCTTTTTTGTCATAGGTTTATGTAGGGAAGAGCTCAAGATACACATAGCCTGACAAGTGTCTTTTTCTCCTCCTCCACGTGCACACAAATATGGCATTTCAGGAACTGAACAGCTATGTTCAGTTCACAATTATGAACTGGATTTTGACCAAGTTTTCATGCAATCTGCAGTGAATTCTCCATGAGAGCTTTGCAGCAACACTAGGATTCTAACTCCCTAACTTATCCCCTGCCCCACAAATTATACAAATTAAGCTGCTTCCATCTTTCATATTAGAATAAGTTCCAGAAAAGGAGATGCAATTCAGATCACATTTTAGTGTAAGCACTTTATTAGCTTAGTGCAATCCTTAGGAATAAAGCCTAGAGACCTTTGATAACTTAGTAAATGATATCTGAGTGACCTTGATAACTTGCCCGAAGTCACACAATTGGTCAGAAAAGACGACACCCAGGTCTTAAAAAGTACTAATGTTTCAGAGTCCCGTGTCTCCCAATTCCAAACACTGTTTGTTCTTCCCAGTGTTTAACCCAACTTCTCCTGCATTGGTCTAAGCCTATCTATCCACTCCTATTCTGCCACTGACATAGAAAACTGTAGTGATTCCTTTTTTAAATCTCACTTACCTTGCCCTTCATACAGATATCATCTCCGGGAAAATAAGTCCAACCCCATTTGTCCCAGAGTTCACTACATTTGACTGAGAGGAGGTGAACCAAGGTGTGGTATGTTCATTCCATAAGAGGTGGTGTAAAGGAAGGGGCAGCCTGTGAATTGTGAGGATCCTAACATGATAATATACATCTCTGTCTCCAAGCAACAGAGAGCACAGGGAGGAATTACAGGCTCTTGCTTTTGTACTGCGCTCAACACTTTTCAAAGCACATCCACATCCTGTTGAGCCTCCCAACCATCCCATGAGGAGGCCGGAGCAGGAATTATGATTAATGAGGCTCAGAAAAGGCTAAATGATTTTTCCAAAGTCACCAAGCTAGTGAGCAGTCAGGCTGGGAACACAGCCTAAGCCAAGGCTTTCTCTCATACACATTGGAAAAGAAAGCTCAGGATGAAAAAGAAAGCTCACGCCTGAAGCTATTATTAGAAATTCTGTGATCATCAGCTGATGATTTAATGGGGTTGAGCTAGTGGTCAGCTGTGAATAAGAATGGTACACAAATCTACCATCATGAGGAAGCCTGAGGAGGGGTAGGATAGAGAAAAGCGGAGAAGAGGAGGGTTCCAAGGACAAACATCTCAAACTCCAGACTTTATTGAAGACTAGAACTGACAATGCCAAACCAACCCATTTGCAAGCTTTTTCTCCCTCTGGTCCTAGACTAGGTGTTACTGAGGAACAAGAGCTCTGCATCTCTAATGGTCAGTGCCCTCCTGGGCACAGGGTAAAGTCTCATATAGATTTGATCAATGAATGTATAAATGAATGAATCACTATGTGTCCACACACTAACTCCAGGTTTTTTCTTTCACAGGACTTCTTGTACACACCTTTGGTTCCACCCCTCCCCAACTCTGCATTCTCTCCAATGTCTGACCAAGGTCACTGTCAGGGTTCCAAATCAAGAAGAGAATTATAGTCTAATAAAGGTCTGAGCCTGGCCCAGCACAGAGCACAAGCCCCTGTCATCCTGAGACAGCAGTTTTCAGTTAAGACAATCCAAGCAGTTATATTGCTCATTCCCTTCAGGCACATCGGATTGACATTTCTCCCAGCAGAAGGATTTCTTGTTTCAAAACAAAACAAAATCAATACACTTTTATTAGCCATCCAGTGTAACAAACTTGCCCCAAATGATGGCCTCTAGGTCCAAATCTGACCAATCCAAGGTGAGTCTGAGATAACAAAGGAATGTATCCAAATAGTCTCCAATCCCCACACCCTCCCGTCTCTCTTCTGAGCACCATCAGCCTGATCTTGTTCTTTATCACGTCTGCCTGACCTTTTGCACAGTCTCTTAATCACTCTCCTGGGCTCCAGGCTCTCTGCTCTCGAGCCTTTCCTCCATGTCATCTGAAACTTTTCCTTCTTTCTATGGCATTCAAGGTCCTTCCTGATGTGACCCACCAATGCTGACTGATTTCTCTCCACTCCTTCCAATCATGCTACAGATCAGCAAAAGCATTCCCCAGAGAGCACATGAATTCCCAACCAGGAGTTCTTACCAGGAGACCTCCTCATTTTTCAAGTCCCACTTATTCTGGGAAGCCTTCTTCAAAGGCCCCAAAAAAGGAAGTTACTCTCTTTTCCGTGATTTCTCAGTATTTTATTCATATCCTAATACCTGGCATACTATCATAATTTTGGTTTACAGGCATACTTCATTTAATTGCACTTTGCTTTACTGAACTTCACAGATATTGTGGCTGATTTTTTTTTTTACAAATTGAAGGTCTGTGGCAGCCCCGTGTTGAGCAAGTCTACCAATGCCATTTTTCTGACAGCTTATGTTCACTATGCAACTGTGTCATATTTTGGGAATTCTCATAATATTTCAAACTTTGTCATTATTATCATGTCTGTCATGATGAACTGTGATAAGTGGTCTTTGATGCTACTATTGTAATTGTTTTGGGGTGCCATGAATTTCACCCATATAAGACAGTAAACTTAGTTGACGTGTTCTAACTTTTCCACTAACCATCCATTCCTCCAGCTCTTTCCCTCTCCGTGGGCCTCCCTGTTTTCTGAGAAATAACAATATTAAAATTAGGATAAGTAATATCCCCACGATGACCTCTAGTGTTCAAATAAAAGGAAAAGGAGCATGTCTCTCACTTTAAATCAAAAGCTAGAAATGATTAAGCTTAGTGAGGAAGCCATGTTGGAAGCCAAGGTAAGTGGAAAGCCAAGCCTCTTGCACCAAACAGCCAAGTTATGAAAGCAAAGGAAAATTTCTTGAAGTGCTACTCCAGTGCATACATAAATGATGAGAAAGCAAAACAAACTCATCACTGATATGAAAAACATTTTAGTGATCTGGATAGAAAATCAAACCAGCCTGCTGGGTATGGTGGTTCACACCTATAATCCCAGCACTTTTGGAGATGAAGATGGATGGATCACGTGAGGTCAGGAGTCTGAGACCAGCCTGGCCAACATGGTGAAACCCCATCTCTACTAAAAATACAAAAATTAGCCGGGCATGGTGACACATGCCTGTAGTTCCAGCTACTTGGGAGGGTAAGTCAGGAGAATCGCTTAAACCTGGAAGGTGGAGGTTGCAGTGAGCCGAAATTGTGCCACTGCACTCCAGCCAGTGAGACTATGAAAGAGAAGAAAAGGAGAGGGGAGTGGGAGGGAGGGGAAGAAAAGAGATCAAAATAGCCACAACATTCCTTTAAACCAAAGTTGCATCTAGTATAAGGCCCTAACTCTCTTCAGTTCAATGAGGGCTAAGAAAGGTGAGAAAACTGCAAAAGTATAAAGCTAGCAGAGGTTGGTTCATGAGGTTAAAGGAGAGAAGTTGTCTCCAGAACATAAAAGTGCAAGGTGAAGCAGCAAGTTCTGATGTAGAAGCTACAAAAAATTATCCAGAAGATCTAGCTTAGATCATTGATGACAGTGGCCATACTAAACAACAGATTTCCAGTGTAGATAAAATAGCCTTCTGATGGAAGAAGATGCCATCTGGGCCTTTCAAAGCTAGAGAAGTCATTGCCTGGCTTCAAAGCTTCAAAGGACAGACTGACTCTCAGGGGCTAAAGCAGCTGGTGATTTTAAGTTGAATCCAGTGCTCATTTACCACTCTGAAAATCCTAAGACCTTTAAGAATTATGTGAAATCTACTCTGCCTGTGCTCTAGAAATGAAGAAACAAAGCCTGGATGACACATCTGAGTACATCTTACGGCATGGTTTACTGAATATTTTAAGTCCACTGTTGAGACCTATTTCTCAGAAAAAAAAAAAAAAAGATTTCAAAATATTACTGCATGCCAAGCACAGTGGCTCACACCTGTAATCCTAGCACTTTGGGAGGCCGAGGCAGGCAGATCACTTGAGGTAAGGAATTCAAGACCAGCTTGGCCAACATGATGAAATCCCTTCTCTACTGAAAATACAAAAAAAAAAAAAATTAGCCAGGTGTGATGGTGCATGCCTGTAATCACAGCTACTAGGGAAGCTGAGTCAGGAAAATCACTTGAACCTGGGAGGTGGAGGTTGCAGTGAGCTGAAATCATGTCACCACACCGCAGCCTGGGTGACAGAGCAAGACTCTATCTCAAAAATATATATGTATTAGTTCTCACTGACAATGTACCTGGTCACTCAAGAGCTCTGATAGACATACCCAAGGAGATTAATACTGATTTCATGCCTGCTAACATAACATTCATTCTACAACCCATGAATCAAGGAGGCATTCTATTTTCAAGTCTTATTATTTTAGAAATTTATCTCCTAATGCCATAGCTGCCATATAACAATTCTTTTGATGGACTGGAGCAAAGTAAATTGAAAACCTTGTAGAAAGCTTTCACCACTCTAGATGTCATTAAGAACACTGATGATTCACCGGGCTCTGTGGCTCACACCTGTAATCCCAGCACTTTGGGAAGCCAGGGCAGGTGAATCACCTGAGGTCAGGAGCTCGAGACCAGCTTGGCCAGCATGGTGAAACCCCGTCTCTACTAAAAATATAAAAATTAGCCAGGTATGATAGTGCATGCCTGTAATCCCAGCTACTCAGGAGGCTGAGGCAGGAGAATCGCTTGAACCCAGGAGGCAGAGGTTGCAGTGAGCCGAGATTGTGCCATTGCACTCCAGTGTGGGTGACAGGGTGAGGCTTCATCTGAAAAAAAGAAATTCCTGATTCACGACAGGAAGTGAAAATACCAACATTAACTGGAGTTTGGAAGAAGTTGGTTCCAATCCTCATGGATGACGTTGAAGGGTTAAGTGGAGCCCAGGTTGGACACAGCGGCTCATGCCTGTAATACCAGCACTTTGTGGGGTGGATCACTTGAGCCCAGGGGTTCAAGATCAGCCAGGGCAACATGGAAAAACTCCATCTCTATAAAAAAAAAAAAAATTAGCTGGACATGGTGGCATGTAACTATAGTCCCAGCCACTCAAGAGGCCAAAGTGGGAGGATTCCTTGAGCTCAGGAGGCAAAATTTGCAGTGAGTCATGATCGTGCCACTGCATTCCAGCCTGGGTGACAGAGTAAGATCGTCTAAAAAAAAAAAAAAAAAGAACGGGAGAGATGTGACTAAATTGCAGCAATCTCATAATAAAACTTGAATGGATGAGGAGTTGGAGTTGTTTCTCATGGATGAGCGAGGAAAGTGGTTTCTTGAGATGGAATCTACTTTTGGTGAAGATGCTGTGAATATTGTTAAAACAACAATGTAAATAAAGCAATAGAAAGGTTTGAGAGAATTGACTTCAGTTTTTTTAAAAGTTCTGTGGTTAAAATGCTACCATAGAGCATCACATGCTACAAATAAATCTTTCTGTGAAAGGCTCAATTGATGTGGCAAACTTCATTTTTGTCTTGTCTTGTATTATCTTGTCTTGTATTGTATTGCATTGTATTGTATTTAGAGGCAGGATCTCACTGCCGCCCAGACTGGAGTGCAGTGGCACAACCTTGAATTCCTGGGCTCAGGCAATCCTCCCACCTTACCCTCCTTAATAGATGGTAGTATAGGCAAGCACCACCAAACTCAGCTAATTTTTTTATTTTCTGGAGATACGGCGTCTCACTATGTTGCCCAGACTGGTCTTAAACTCCTGGCCTCAAGCAATTCTCCCACCTCAGCCTCCCAAATTGCTGGGATTTACAGGTTTGAGGCAATTTACCCAGCTTGTTGTCTTATTTTAAGAAATTGCCACAACCACTCCAACCTTCAGCAATCAGCACTTTGATCAGTCAGCAGCCACCAAAATTGAGGCAAGACCCTCCACCAGCAAAAAGATTATAAGTAACTGAGGGTTTGGATGATCATTAGCATTTTTTAGCAAATAAAGTACATTTGAATTAAAGTATGTACTTTTTTGTAGATAAAATGCTTTGCACACTTAATAGACTTTATAGGGTAAATAAACATAACTTCTATATGCACTGTGAAACCAAAAAACTCTTGTTACTCACTTTATTTTGATACTCACTTTATTGTGGTAGTCTGGAACTGAACCACATTATTTCTGAGTTATGCCTATACCTGTCTCTTCCCCTACTTGTAAACTCCCCTACGGAAAGAGGTTATCTCCAGAACAGAAAAGTACAAGATGAAGGAGCAAGTTCTGGTGTAGAAGCTGCATCCATTTATCCAGACAATCTAATACCGTTGATGATGGTAGCCACACAAACAACAAATTTTCAAGGTAGATTAAATAGCCTTCTGTTGGAAGAAGATGCCATCCAGGACTTTCATAGATAGAGAAGAGAGTAAAATGCCTAACTCCAAATCTTCATAGGACAGACTGATTGTAAGCTAGCTTTGGAGTGTTATTCAACTTTCAGACATTCTTGAACACCCCATGCCTTCCATAGTATCTGTACCAAGCATACAATGTGTGTTGAGCGGCACTGAAAAAGGTTATTAGCCAGGCATGGTGGCTCACACCTGTAATCCCAGCACTATGGGAGGCTGAGGCGGGTGCATCACGAGGTCAAGAGATCAAGACCATCCTGGTCAACATGGTGAAACCCCGTCTCTACTAAAAATACAAAAAGGTAGCTGGGCCTGGTGGCGCGTGCCCGTAATCCCAGCTACTCAGGAGGCTGAGACAGGAGAATGGCCTGAACCCAGGAGGCGGAGGTTGCAGTGAGCCGAGATCACGCCATTGCACTCCAGCCTGGGCAACAAGAGCAAAACTCTGTCTTAATAAATAAATAAATAAATAAATAAATAAATAAATAAATAAATAAAAAGATGTTATTAAAGACTATCAAAATCTCAGGCAATTCACATGTTGCATACTGGTAAGAGCTCTTAAAAGTTAAAGAACACCTACCTAAGAGTATGTAAATTATTAAAACATTTTAGATGGCAATATAGCAACATATTCCAACATTTTAAATATGTGAACTCTTTGACTCACCCATTCCATTTCTAGGGATTCTTCTTTTAGGCATACTTACATACATGCACTAAGAAATATCTACAAGGCTGTGCAGTACAGCTTTGTTTACAATAACAAAAATTTAAAAAATACAAAGTATCCATTAATAGGAGCACCAGTTAAATGAATAATGGTATGCTTATACCGTGTAATACTATTGAGTTATTAAGAATGAAATAGAATTATATGTATAAACTTGGGAAATCTCCAAGATATAATGATAAATGAGAAAATTAAGCTGCAACACAGTGGAAAGTGCACCAATCCATTAACAATATTATCTTTAGGGTAAAGAATTAGAGAATAATTTTATTCTGAACTCTATACATTTTCATACTTCTTTATTTCTAAGGAAGCAATATATTTATAATAAGACATGCATTTTCTTAAAAAGTAGAAGCCCACCCTCCACTCCACCCCCAGCTTCCCTTTTGGACACAGTGGAAGATAAGCGCTGGGCTGTTCATGGACTGAAATAGCTAGAATCTGCTTTTCTCCAGGTGCTCCATGAGAGAGGCACAGTTCTGACGGCTGCTCCCTCCCAGCTGCCAATCACTCCCTCTCTTCCTCTGATGATTCTACTGTGGGGTTGCGGGGAGAGCATAGAACAGGATAGGCAAGAGAGGGACAAGTAGGTGGGAGAGCTGTGACATCAAAAGCTGCCTCTGCCTCTTTCTCCTCAAATCTGCCTTGTCAAGCCCAAAATTGGAAGGGAAACGAACTATAGCTAAATCAGCTACTAAACCAAGAAACAGCCTTCCACCTTCACTTTCAGTAACATCAGCCCAGTGATCCTGGACAGGGTGTCCCAGCAGTAGAGAGTTCTGCAGACACACAAGCTGACCTACCCAGGTACTGCCTGTAGAAGGCAAATGGGGACACAGCTACTTGAAAAGGAAAGGATAGAAACAATTGAATGGATCCCATGAATTGGTAAATTGCCTAATCTAATTTTTCTCTTTCTCTGAGTGTCCTTTGTCTCTGCTTCAAATGGTGGAAAAGGGCACCAGAATGAGGCTGCCGCCAGCTTTCTTCTAATGATTTGCCAGGACCTAGGTCTGATATTACCAACATTCTAGAATCTGAGGAAAGGGCATTATGTCAGATGAGCCTCTCCTTCCCTCCCACTTTGTAAGCTTCAGAATCTGAACTGGACTGAGAGGGCCTGAAGTATACACCTGTGGTAAATAAAAATAATTCTAATAATGTCATATTATTAGCTCTAATAATGATATTATTATTAGTTAAGTAATAGCTCAATAAATACCACCTTCTTACTCTGTGTCAAATACTGTGCCAAGTGTTTTGTACACATTATCTCACTTTAAAACAATCCTAGGGTAAGTATGATTATTATCGCACTTTTTAAAATGAGAGCACTAATGCTCTATTAAATAACTTTCACAACATCGCTTAACTAGTAAGAAGCAACACTAAAACTGGTTTCGTTTCATTCTTAACCATGACACTGTGATGGTTTGTACAGTAGAATCTTGGCCTTCATGAGGAATACACCAAAATGAAGCCAAAATATCATACTGAGCAAACAAACTTACTTCCCTCTTAAAATTTTGCAAAACTGCAGGAAAGATATTTTGAAAAAAATAATAAACCAACTAACATGAGAGGCATTGAGTACATTGGGTAAATACCCAGACACTACAGCCAGACTACCTAGGGTTCAACTCTCAGCTCTCTACCATCTACCAGCTATGTAACCTCAGCAAACTGTTTAACCCTCTGAGTCTCAGTTTCTTCATCCTAAAAACGGGTTGTTTCAGCCAGGCGCAGTGGCTCACATCCATAATCCCAGCACTTTAGAAGGCCAAGATGCGTGTATCACTTGAGGTCAGGAGTTCAAGACCAGCCTGGTCAAACATGGTGAAACTCCATCTCTACTAAAGATACAAAAATTAGCTGGGTGTGGTGGTACGCACCTGTATAACACCAGCTACTTGGAGGCTGAGGCGGAGGTTGCAGTGAGCCAAGACTGTGACACTGTACACTCCAGCCTGGGTGACAGAGCAAGACTCAGTCTCAAAAAAAAAAGGGGATTGTTTTGAGGGTTAAAAGAGTAAATGTGGTAAGTGTATTTGTTTCCTCTTGCTTCTATAACAAATGACCACAAACTTACTGGCTTAACAACACAAATTGATTATCTTATGGTTCTGGAGGTCAGAAGTCCCAAATGAGTCTCACTGGGCTAAAGTCAAGGTCTGTGTTTCTCCTGCAGGTTCTAGGGGAGAATTGATTTCTTTGCCCTTTCTAGTTTTCACAGGCCACTTGCAGTCCATTTTCAGAGTCAGAATCATTACATCACTCTGACCTCTGCTTTCCTTGCACATTCCTTTTTCTGACTCTGACTCTCCTGAACCCCTCTTTTCCTCATAGATATTCTTCGGTCCACAGGGATAATACATGGTAATCTCCTCATCTCAAAAGTCTTCATTTACTCATGTCTTCAAAATCCCTTTTGCCATGTAAGGTAACATATTCATAGGTCCCCAGATTAGGAAGTAGATATCTTTGGAGCCATTATTCTACTTGTCACAGTTAGATATATAGAGAGACAGAGATATATATGGATATATACATACTAATAGCAACACTAAAAATAAAAAAGACTACCCATAACCAAATCAGAACTTTTAGGGAATTCCTGAAAGATAAAAAACAAGTGAGATCATATTCCTGATATAATCATTGCCTAAAATATGATGAGAAGATTATTGGGGATAGAGGAGCATGAAGCTTGGGGTCAAAATATGTAAGTGATAGAAAAGACCTTAGGTGCTTAATTAAAGGACTTCAACAGCAGTATTTGAGTCTGTGGGTCCTGCTGCACCCTGTGCTTCTTCTAAGAGGCAAACAGCAGAGTTTTCACAGTGAGGGTGAGTTGTATAGTGCTATGGTCTAGAGAGATGGGGAGCCCCACACTCAGCAGATAAGCTACCAGAACAGTCTATAAGCAGCACCTCCTGCTTCTCCCCTGACACAGTCCCAAAAGCAGAAAACATAATTAGCATTCAAAGACTCTCAAACACTGACAGGGTATCAGAAAGAAAAAAAGGAACTATAGCCTCAAATGCATTTATTAGAAAATAAAATAGAAGGGAGATGGAGGAAGAATAATAGCAATTAAACTCATGAAAACTAAACAAACAAATTCTAAAAGTCTTTTAAAAGCAGAAAAAAGTTAAGCTGATTAACAAAAATCAAAAGTTAATTCCTTGAGAAAACTGATAAAATAACAAATCTCTAATTAAAGTCTAATCAAGAAAAATAAGGCATCAAAGCAAGCATTAACACAGAGTGATTACTATAAATATGGGGGAGATTAAAATTAGAAGAATACTTTTTCTAATAAATTTGAAAATCTACATGAAAGGGACTGTTCTGCTAAAAATATATAAATATGCAAAAATTACTTAAGAAAACATATGATTCCTAAATAGACCACATATAACCAGAGAAAATACTAAGAGTCCTAAAATATCCCCTTTCAAAAGACACCACATCCAAACAGTTTTGCCAGGGAATTCTACCAAACCTATAAAGGAATAAATAAAATGCAATAACAACAACAAGGAGTTATAAAATACATAGAAATAAGCTTATGAATAATATAAATAAATAATAGTATGAAATAATGACATGAAAAACAATAAAATTTACTGAATGACTTAAGAGTAAGGTTAGTCACACTGTATACTGAATTGGAAGGCTCAATAAGATCAAAACATCTATTCTCCCCAATCTGTAAATGCAATTCACAATCTTAAGTTCATTTCCAAGGGTAACTACTGCTGGATTTTTAATGGAATTTGAAAAGAATACAGAATACAAAGATCTTCCAAACCTTCAAGTTACAAATATCATCTCTGCCTATAATTTTCTTTATAAAACTTCTATTTTCCAGCTAAAGTAATCATTTCTCTATTTCCTCTTGATTTCCATAAGCAGTAATAACAATTGGTTTTCTTTTGTGAACTAAATTTTGCAAAAAAAAGACAAAATTCATATTTGTGAGATTAATATATTTAAGATTAATTATATTGTTTATATGCTATTATATACATGCCTCACCCTCTGCATGAATGTATAAGGCATACATTATCTCATCTAATTCATGCAATCCCACCTAAGATATCTCACCTTTTAAGAGGTACCACTGCCAAGTGAAGTGGCTTACACCTGTAACCCAGCACTCTGCACAGCCGATGCAGGTGAGTTCAAGATCAGCCTCACCTTTTAGAAATGAAATCTCATCTCTAAAAAAATACAAAAAATTAGCCATGTGTAATGGAACATGCCTGCATTTCCAGCTGCTTGAGAGGCATAGATGGGAGAATTGCTTGAGCCCTGGTAGTCGAGGCTACAACAAACCATCATCATGCCACTGCACTCCAGGCTGGGTGACAAAGACAGATCTGCCTCAAAACACAACCAAACAAACAATACCATTTATTTATGTACCACCAAGAAAGAAACATCCTTGTCATCTTGCCATTTAATCTATACATATCAATCTCAGAGTTGATAAAACTAAAACAAAGAGCATCTTGCAATCAATGAAAGATGGTATTATCCCCGTGGTAAAAGTAAGCAAATAGAAGCTTGTTCAGAGATTTAAGTAGCTTCTCCTTGTTAGTTTCTTCTGTGCTCCAGCTTGGAATTGTCCTGCATGGATTGCATTTCTCCTCCCTTCCCCTCCACATATCTAAGAGACAATTTGGGTTTGTTCACTTGTTTTCAATCAAGCATATCCATAAAAACTACATCACACTTTTCCTACTAGAAGCATCCAATTTACTTGAACAACTCCAGAAAGGTCATGACTGTCTGGGGGATTAGGGTTCCTTGTGTTTAAAATTATTCTAATGTTTCATACGACCTGAAGACAGGACCTCACTCGAATAGTACATTTCATTTACTAAATAGGACTTTTCTTTTTATGTCAAATATCCCAGTGATTGGGAGCACCTGAAAAAAAAATAGCATTCTTTGGTAGAAAGAGCACTTAATAAGGATCCAGAGGCCTCGTTCTAGGCCTGACCCTTAGTCCACAGTAATAGTGAGAAACTATGAAAAAAACAGCTGCACAGTCCCTGCATGCCCTCCTTCATCCACACAACTTGGAATTGATCCTCCCAATCCTGTGCTTTAACCCTCATGTTATAATGAGGAAACTGAGGCCCTGATGGAGCAAATGATCAGTCCTCTTCACATAGTCCCTGGGAAGAAAATGGGCTCTGAAGTCCACCCCAGGCCAGGGCTAAGCCCTGACTTGTCCACTGGCTATCTATGTGAATTTAACCTCTCTGGAAAAGACTATAATAATTATTCCCTTAAAGTGATGAGAATTAATGAATATCTGGCACATGGCCTGGCATAAAGAACATGATCAATACAAATCACTTATTATTTTTACTACCTACAACTTCCCATCATTTACCTTGTTTATGCCTTCTCAAACTGTGCAGAGTAAGTCTGATTTCCCGGCACAATGATTCATGCCTGTAATCCCATCACTTTGGGAGGCCAATGTGGGAGGATCACTTGCACCCAGGAGTTTGAGACCAGCTTGGGCAGCATAATGAGTCCTCATTTCTACAAAAAAAATTGAAAAAAAAAATTTAAAAAGCCTGTAGTCCCAGCTACTCAGGAGGCTGAGGTGAGAGGACTGCTTGAGCCCAGGAGGTCTAGGCCACAGTGAGCCAAGATTGCACCACTGCACTCCAGCCTGGGTGATAGACTGAGATCCTGTCTCAAAAAAAGAAAAAAAAAAAACTACAGAAGCCCTTCAAATAGTTCGAGAAAACAGTCCTGTGCCCCAAACTTATTTAGATTAAACTACACAGTCCCTTCAATTCTATTTTGTGTTATGTGATTTTTTTGACATTTCATGGACTCAGCTACCCTCACTGAAAATTCCATTTGAAAATATCCCTTTAGAATGATACATACCACTAAAGGTCAATACAGAAAGAAAAAAACTGACAGATCACAAAAAAAAAATTCACAGCCTAAAAAAGAGGAAGAATTATTAATACTATCTATTTTGGAAGTGAATAAACATTCTATGCCATATATTACATTAAAAAGAAAAAAAAAATCAAGCCAGTCTCTGTGGCTCACACCTTTAATCCCAGCACTTTGGGAGGTTGAGGTGGGAGGATCACTTGAGGTCAGGAGTTCAAGACCAGCCTGGCCAACATGGTGAAACCCCACTTCTACTAAGAATAAAAAAATAAATAATAAGCCAGTCCTGGTGGCGCACACCTATAATCCCAGCTACTCAGGAGGCTGAAGCAGGAGAATCACTGGAAGCAGCCAAGATCACACCACTGCACTCCAGCCTGGGAGACAGAGTTAGACTCTGTCTCAAAAAAAAAAAATAATAATAATAATAAGAGTCCCAGCCATATGGTTTGGCTCTATGTCCCTACCCAAATCTCATCTCAAATTGTAATCCCCACATGTTGAGGGAGGGATTTGGTGGGAGGTGACTGGATTATGAGGGTGGATTTCCCCCTTGCTGTTCTCATCATAGTGAGTTCTCACTTGATGTTGTTTGATGAGGTTTTGTGCTTCCCCCTTCTCTCTCTCTTATGCCTCCATGACTGTAAGTCTCCTGAGGCCTCCCCAGTCATGCAAAACTGTGAGTCAATTAAACCTCTTTTGTTCATAAATTACCCAGTCTCAGATATTATCTTTATAGCAGTGTGAGAATGGACTAAAACACCAAATGATAACTAGAAAAAAAGATATATTTTCCCTTTCCAGTCTATCATCGATGCTATGCAACCATTCTGCATGTTCTTCACATGTACCCCAAAACCTAAAATGCAATAAAATATATATAAAAAAAAGATATAAACCCAAAATTCACACAAGAGGAATTACAATTATTGAAAAGTTTGAAAAATAATTAACCTCGATAATCAAAGAAACAAAGACTGAAAATGATTATGAGATGCCATTTTATATGTCAAATTAGGAGAAAAAAGGTAAAAAAAAAAAAGAGGTTTTACATTGAGTACACACGAACATACAGAGTGGAATCCTAAGCACTGGAGATTCCAGAAGGAAGGAGGGTAGGAAAACAGTGAGGGTTAAAACATCACCTACTGAGTGTAATGTCCACTATTTGGATGATGGCTATACTGAAAATCCAGATTTCACCACAGTGCAATATATGCATGTAAGAAATCTGTGCTTTCACCCCCTGAATATATAACAATTAAAAATTTAAATGAAAGAAGAGCATTTTGTCACAATAATATCCAATGCAGGTGAGGGTAGAAGGAAACTAATGCATTCGAAAATACAAACGGCAGGATAAATTTATACCACCTAATTGGAAAACAATTGGGCAATATATATAAAAAGGAATCATGAATGCTGTTTGTTTGTTTGACACAGAGACTCACTCTATCACCCAGGCTGGAGTACAGTGGCACAATCATGGCTCACTGCAACCTCTAACTCCTAGGTCCAAGCGATCCTCCCACCTCAGCCTCTCAAAGTGTTGGTATTACATCTGTGAGCCACTGCACTCAGCCTCATAAATATTTATATTAGTTGATCCAATAAAGTCAATTTGCGGAATTTATCTTTAAAAATAAAAACATTTTCTATTATTTATATTTTAAAAAAAGAAGAAGGCTGAGCATACCCAAAATCAGAACCCCTCTCCCTCTACAGGGGATCGCAGTTCCTCATCAGCAACAGAACAAGCACTGATGGAAAAGGACTGTGTTCCATTATCTAAAGTAGACTTCAGAAGGTGGATGATAAGAAACTTCTGGGAGTTAAAAGAACTTGATCTAACCCAATGTAAAGAAACTAAGAACTTTGAAAAAAGGTTTGATGAAATGCTGAAAAGAATAGACAATATAGAGAGGAATAAAAATGAACTAACGGAGCGGAAAAATGCAACACGAGAACTTAGTGAAATATGCACAAGTTTAAATAGCTGAATGGATCAAGCAGAAGAAAGGATATCAGAGGTCGAAGACCAACTTAATGAAATAAAACGACAAGACAAGAA
>CAUYOR010132148.1:0-14217 GCA_963573925.1 Callimico goeldii
GGCTCACCGCAACCTCTGCCTCCTGGGTTCAGGCAATTCTCCTGCCTCAGCCTACCGAGTAGCTGGTATTACAGGCACGCACCACCATGCCCAGCTAATTTTTTGTATTTTGAGTAGAGACGGGGTTTCACTATGTTGACCAGTGATGGTCTCGATCTGTTGACCTCGTGATCCACCCGCCTCGGCCTCCCAAAGTGCTGGGATTACAGGCTTGAGCCACCGCGCCCGGCAACATCTTTTCCACTTATATAGAATTCTTAGACAAGACTATAGTGCTTGGGTGTTCTCCCTCATTGGTTTTTAGAGCCAAAGATATGATTGTGAAATTTGAATAAGGTTGTTGAAGAGTGCAAATAAGAAGCTTGGATTTAGGAAAGAGGAGAAGGAGAGGAGTAAGAACAAAGAAGACCTACTGGAAAAGAATGGGCAAGGGGTTGATGACTGTAGGAAGGGTCTGTATGACAGATGAGATTTTGTCTTGATGGTAACAGGGACTTCATAACAGGAAATTAAATGATGCTATTAATGCTTAAGGAAGAGGAAGGCATAGATTAAAACAAAGAGAACCCATCACCAAAGCCTCAGAGTATTAGATCATTTTCACGCTGCTATAAAGAAATACCTGAGACTGGTTAATTTATAAAGGAAAGAGGTTTGACTCACAGTTCCACATGGCTGCGGAGGCCTCAGGAAAGTTACAGTCATGATAGAAGGCAAAGGGGAAGCAAGGACCTTCTTCACACGGTGGCAGGAAAGAGAAAAGGGAAGGAGAAACTTCAACACACTTAAACCATCAGCTCTCTTGAAAACTCAGTCACTAACATGAGAACAGTGTGGGGAAAATCACTGCCATGATCCAATCACCTCTCTCCATCGATACCTGGGATTCCAGGTCCCTCCCTCCCTCGAGGTGAGGGGATTACAAATCGAGATGAGATGTAAATGGGGACACAGAGTCAAAGCATATCACCCAGCATGAGAAACGAGGGCCAGTGCCCAGTGAAGCAGAGAGAAAAGGCTAAATGTAAACATTGCCTAGAAAAACAGACAAGTCTGGGGGATCATTTGAATACAGAATATAAATGCAGAGGAACAAGGAGAAATTTGTTCAAGATTCCAAGGTTACAAAAATGGTTATTACAAAAGAAAACAGGAAGGTTTAAAGAAAGGGCTGTTTGTGGTTTGTGTTGTTCATGTATTTACTTTTCTTTGTTGGGAGAATGGACTGGTAATTATTTTAAACATTTAGAGTTTGAAGTGATGGTGGAATCAACAAGTAGAAACATTTTGTTTGCAAATAGAAATATGGAACTGGGGTTCAGCAGGGGATAGAAACAACATTTTGTACCTCTAAAGGATAGAGAGTTTAAATAAATTAAGACATGATATAGGCCAAACAAACAACATTGTTGAGAAAACTCATTTATTCCATTTGACTAAAACATTTTGATAAGCACGAATATCTGATTTAATCTACAAATTCCTACCATGAAAGCCCATTATGAACCTGTTTTAGTGCCACTTCATTTAAAAGGGAGCTTTATGTTAGATTTGTCTTCCAAAATATATTTAATTAATTAGTGAATATCGTACAAAATAATGGCATCTATTTTTGTCAATCAAAAGAAATACTTAAGTGAAAATCAAACTCATAGGTAACAAGATCAGTATATTCAAGGAATGCAGTATAAACCAGATATGTTCTGCTTCTCTTTGCAAAGAACCTTCCAAAACCATACTTCATTCTCAAGATGTTAACGTAATTGCTGAGGATGCCTGCCAGTGGTATTTTTTCCAATGGTATTTATTATAAAACAATCCTGGCAAGTGAAAGAAAACAGCACACACTGCTAATATTTTGGTAGAATTGTGTGTTTATTCTAGCACTCTTAATAAGAGGGAAGTAAGCAACTAATGAGCACAGAGGAATGTTGCTGATGTAAATGAATATGTACTCACCGCTTAGCTCTCCCTCCCTCTTCTGATAAGGGAATGACAAGGAGTATTTTCATCTTGGGTTTCTCCCAGCCTCACACATTAACAAATGCAGCACCCGAAGACATGCTATTGATGTCCCAGGGAGGCAATAATGACAGACAAAGCAATAGCCTGCCAGAGAGCTTCCCATGTAATGGAAAAAAGGGGCAGGCAAATCCAAATTACAGAGAAGATAATCCACCTGAAGGGCCAATGAAGTCAGTTGGTTGCTAATGGGGTCACTGTTATAAAGTGGCTTTTTTCAGTCCCTTAGCACAGCCTTCAGTATCACATCTTATCAACAAACATATCCATGCGACCAGGCAGATGGGACAGGAGAATGAGGGCTGATTGGGTGAAAAGCATCATCAATAATAGAAACCTTGGATTTTACTAACATAGATAAACAATGACACTTGGTGTTCAAATGATGTTTTGTGTATTCTTCCCAGTATCCCGTTCTAATCATGCAAAATGTCAGACAAACTGAAATTGAGGGACATTCTTCAAAATACCTGGCCAATACTTTTCAAAAGTGGCAAGCTTATGAAAAATAAATAAAGACGGATTGGAGGAGACTAAGAAGCCTTGCCAGCCTGATGTCATGTTAGATTCTGCATCAGATCCTGGAGCAGGAAAAGGACATTAGTGGAAAAACTGATAAAAATCTAAGTTCTATATTTCAGTTTAAAGTATTTGAAAGTTACAGCTAGGAAAAATAAGTTCCGGTGTTCTATTATACAGTAAGTAGGGTAACTATAGCTAATAACAATAAAGTGTACATTTCAAGGTAGCTAGAAGGTATAGAATGCTATCTCCACAAATATATAATAAATGTCTAAAGTGGTAGACACAGTAATTAGCCTGAATTTATCATTATACAATGTATACATGCACTGAAATATCACACTATATCACATAAATATGTACAACCGTTATGTATCAATTATAAGTTTTGCTAAAGTATTAAAAATATACCAAGATTATGCCAGTAATAAAACTGTTGCCAAAGTTTATTTCTTAGTTTCCATGAATGTAGAGGATAAACTACACTGTATCATA
This sequence comes from Callimico goeldii, assembly GCA_963573925.1. Lineage (NCBI taxonomy): Eukaryota > Metazoa > Chordata > Mammalia > Primates > Cebidae > Callimico > Callimico goeldii. The sequence continues at coordinate 3,040 of CAUYOR010132148.1, forward strand.
ATTCTCCAACTACTACATATTTTCTCTACACTTTAAAAAACCTAAAATTGCATCTTACAATTGTTATCCATATTTACCATAGTATTGTTGCCTCCACGCTTCCCCTCGAAGCATCATAAAATGGATATGCATCTTCCTATGGCAGCATTTGAGAACTAATTCGATATAGTAATAAACAACAGACACTTTTACATGACCCCTTATAGCACATGTACCCCCACCAATTCATTTCACAATCTCCTACAAAGTGCATACTGTTATATTCTCCTTAAACTGAGAAAACAGAAATTCACACCAAATAAATAGTGGCACTGGGATTTGATCCCAGGCTTATCTAAGATCATATTGTCCTCCAGTTGTGTTTTTGAGTAGCCAAGATTATGGGTGACTGATTCTAAATGCTACTCCCCATGAACCTGTGCTAAAGTTTTTGAGTGCTGCTGCAACTATGCTGGGCAGTTCTTTGCAAGCTTGGACTGACCTCGTATGCTGCTAGTGATTCATCTCTAGTGCACACCTCATCATATGTAAGAAGCACGAGGTAGTTAAAACCCCAGAAGCAATCTTAACAAATGGAACATGAAAACCAGTGGAGACATTCTCCAGCTTCCCATCTTTTAGCTTGTGGCAGATTAAAGAAGACCACAAATTCTTTTTCACTTCTTCCATCAAGGGGTAGACTCTTTTTCCCTTGCCCTAGAATCTGGGCTGGCCCCGTGACTCACTCTGATCAAATGCCACGAGACCGACATGCAGAGAAAAAGCTCAAACTAGTCAGTTGGAGACAGAAGGGCCACATGGAGAATCACTGTAAATGAATACAGCTTGAACTTTCCAGTCATCCCAGATGCCAGCTGAAAGCAGCCAAGTGAGCAAACCCAGCGGATGCCATGCAGAGCCCAATAACTACCCAGCTGAGCTGTGTTCTAATTCCTGACCCACAGAATCCTGCCACTAAGTTTGGGGGTGGTTTGTTATGCAGCAATAGAGAATTAAAACATGGGTAGATCATCTCGAAAGGCATTCTACACACTTCCCAGCATTCCTGGTGGAACCTGAACCATTCCTTTCCCCACAATTACAAGTTCCATGATACAACTTTACTAGCCTTCCTTTCCCATTTCATTCTCTCTTCTCCACTACTTCCTGAGATTACCTCCCAAATAAACTGCATTCACCCAGGACCTGCCTTTGGGAAAACTCGGACTGAGAAACAGAGCTTTTTCCACATTTATACTTTCTTCACAAAGTTTTTAAAAGTTGTATTTTCATAAAAATAATGTATCCACATTGCTCCAATTATATATGGTAATAACGAACCTTTCATTTTTTATTATAAAGCTAGTTATTAAGTTATATGTATGTACAAATAGAGAAATTATTTGAATAGATTGTGATCTAAAACTATGTAAAAAGTCTTTTTAAGTAAAAAAATAACTTTTCTGCATTGTAAAAATATTGTGTAAAAACATTTAATTAATTAATTAGAAGGAATCTTTGCAAATATATTAATTTATTATTCTTGCCCATTCAAGTTTCTGGGTTTTTTTTTTGTTTGTTTGTTTTTTGTTTTTGAGATTAACTTTCTTTCTCTTTTTTTCTGAGACAGAGTCCTCTGTTGCAGGCTGGAGTGCAATGGCATGATCATGGTTCACTGCAACACTGAACTCCCGGGCCTAGGCAATCCTCTTGCCTCAGCCTTCCGAGTAGCTAGGACTATAAGCACTCACCACCACACCCAGATGATTTTTTAAATTCCTTTGTAGATATGGGGTCTCACTATGTTGCCCAGGTTGGTCTCAAACTTCTGGCCTCAAGTGATCTTCCTGCCTCAGCCTGCTTTCAAGGGGATGAGTCACTGCACCTGGCCTAACCACTCAACTTTCTTATTCAAAGAACTTTTTTTAAAAAAACTTTATTTTTAGATTGGTTTTAGATTCAGACAATGAACATTTATATAAGCAACATCTACCATATCTTTATATAAACTAGAAATGATAATCTGATAAGGAGAGCAAAATACACAGTAGGATTTTAAACATTTTCTGTACAAAAGGCTATTTCTTGATGAGGAAGGGCAAACTAGACAATCAAGACCCATTGACTCTCCTGCATCCAGCTCTCCCCAGGAAGTACTAAAACAGAATATTTCATAAAAAATGAACTATTTCACATTTTTTTAAACTTGTAATTCTGAATAACTAATTTCGGCTAAGAGAAACCTGAACAAGAACCTAAATATTTGATCATTTCCATAACACTATACCTATATTTCACCATCCACTTTCAGCTGCATGAGAAAAAGTAATATATCTCCAACTGAATAATAAATTAGAAGATTAAAATATTGCCATTGCAGAAGAACAGTATATTTGCTGAGCTCATACCTTGGAGTGTCTGGAGCTGATCTGGGACTCACATCACACTTTGTGACCTTCAAGCCTGTAGATAAATTTCATATTACCTTTCATGTTTGCTTTCTCAGCATTTTGACACATTCTGATAATATCATTTACTGACAATATATGAAAACATTAGAAGCCAGATTCAACATGCCTCCTTGAGGACTTGCTGAAATGCCCAGAATAACACTCTGATATAATATTAAAACTGCACCTGTCTTTGAGCTCTCTTATAAATCATGAAATGAAGAAACCTGATTCATTGCATCAGCAGCAGGAACCTAGAGACCATGAGTACTAATCCTAGGTTTCTTTTATTTTAATTTAAATTTTATTTTAGGATCAGGGGTACATGTGCAAGTTTGTTACATAGGTAAACTTGTCTCACAGGGGTTTTGCTGTACAGATTATTTCATCACCCAGGTATTAAGCCTCGTACTCATTAGGTATTTTTCCTGATCTCCTCCCACCTTCCACCCTTTGATCTCTAGTAGGCCCCAGTGTCTGTTGTTCCCTTGTTTGTGTCCATGAGTTCCCATCATTTAGCTCCCACTTATAAGTGAAAACATAGTGGTATTTGGTTTTCTGTTCCTGAGTTAGTTTTGCTAAGGATAATGGCCTCCAGTTGTATCTGTGTTCCTGAAAAGGACATGATCTCATTCTTTTTTATGGCTACATAGTATTCCATGGTTTATATGTACCACATTTTCTTTATCCAGTCTATCATTGACAATGATTTAGGTTGATTCCATGTCTTTGCTATTGTGAATGGTGCTGCAATGAATGTGCACATGCATGTATCTTTATAATAGAAAGACTTATATTCCTTTGGGTATATACCCAGTGATGGGATTGCTGGGTTGGATGGTAGTTCTGTCTTTAGGTCTTTGAGGAATCACAACACTGTCTTCCACAGTGGTCCAACTAATTTACACTCCCACCAACAGTGTGTAAGCATTCCTTTTTCTCCACAAGCTCGCCAGCATCTGTTATCTTTTTTACTTTTTCATAGTAGCCATTCTGAGTGGTATGAGATAGTATCTCATTGTGGCTTTGATTTGCATTTCTCTAATCATCAGTGACGCAGAGCTTTTCCTTATAGGATTGTTGGCCACATTTATGCCTTCTTTTGAAAAGTGTCTGTTTATATCCTTCACCCACTTTTTAACGGCATTGTTTTTTTCTTGCGAATGTATTTAAGTTCCTTTTAGATGCTGGATATTAGACCTTTATCAGATGCATAGATTGCAAACATTTTCTCCCATTCTATAGGTTATCTGTTTACTCTGCTGATAGTTGCTTTTGCTGTGCAGAAGCTCATTAGTTTAATTAAATCCAATTTGTCAGTTTTTGCTTTCGTTGCAATTGGTTTTGTCTTTGTCATGAAATCTTTGCCCATGCCTATGTCCTGAATGGTATTGCCTCAGTTATCCTCCAAGGTGTTTATAGTTTTCGGTTTTACATTTAAGTCTTTAATCTACCTCGAGTAAATTTTTATATATGGTGAAAGGAAAGAGTCCAGTTGCAATCTTCTACATATGGCTAGCCAGTTATCCCAGTACCATTTACTGAATAGGGAATCCTTTAACAAACCCAACAAAAACAAGCAATGGGGAAGGATTCTCTACCTAATCCTAGTTTCTATAAGTGGTTTGCAAAATGTCTTTGGGGGCTATAGTTTAACTTTAGTTTAAAATATTTTCCAGTTATTGTTGGATACGTTCACAGTTCTCATCTGCCAGAGAGAAAATATGACCCAAACTTTTGTGTTGATGCTAAGAAAGCTATGCCAACCCGTACTTCCTTAGCAACAATAATAACATGGTATCGGTGATTATTTGTAAAACCAAAGAGGCAGAATTTGTCTGTGACATGATGAAAGTTTCAGGGAGGCTGGTTGTGAACACAGTTCCATGGAGAATTTTTATGTCCATTATAATCTAAAGGCAGAACCATGAAGGTCTCTGCAGGTGATAGGTAGGCATAGACTGGGGGTGTTGTAGATGGGATTTAAGCATGACATGAATGTTTGGAATAGACAGAGGACTTTCAAGGGCTTTTTCCTCCTAATATTCTATTTGCTCATAGAATGCTAAAATAAGTCTAGAAATGCTAATGGAGGTTACATTTAGATTTTGAGCAAAAAGAGGGTCTGATTGTAGATAGGACTGTCTTAATTAGTGCTGCTGCCTTGTTCCCCTGGAGATGTTGTGGAGATGCACCTTGAAAAGCAGTCAACTTGGTTTCATGTAATAACTGTAGTATGTGGAAATGAAAACACACCTGGCTTGAAATGAGAAGCACACTGCCATTTACCAGCTAAAGAACCAAGGCTGGACTGGGAACTTTCCAGTTTGCAACATTCTCAATGTTCTACTAAAAAAAGTGTCTAAATGCAGTGAAGTTACCATGTATTGGAATGAAGGCAGCCCCTTGGTCTGTTGGCATGCCTTAGGTTACACCAAATCCACAACACAAGTCCGACAAATTCCTGTGTTCCAAGTCACTAGGCCTGCTGTCACTACAATGCCCACCATAAAAACTATACCTTATTTAACAGCTTACAAAATAAAGTCTCACTTGTCTTCTGCTGTTGTCTGATGCAGCTCGGCTTACTCACAGAGTCACTGATCACCTACACCCTCTTCAGCTGCCATGGTGGAAACACCAAAGTTCCTGGCACACATAGTAGGCACGTAAGTATTTTTGACTAAATTAATTCTTTAGCTTAAGTCCTACCTTTGTTGCTTCCTAGCTGTGTGACCACATCTCTAATGTTCTTCAGACTTGCACTCCTATGTGCTGGGCACTTTCCAGGTAATTATGACATGAAATCCTCAGAAAACCTCTTTGAGGTAGGCACTTTCGTCATCCCCACTTGATAGATGAAGAAACTGAGGCACAAAAGGGGCTTAATAATTTGTTTAACATCAGAACAGAGCTGCGAGTTAAAACTAGGTAGTCTGGTTCAGAGTCTAGCTAACCCGATTCACTTCATTTTCTCTGCAGCTAAATCTGGCTACCTCTGAATCTGAGTCTCGGTGTCCTCACTCATAAAATGAAGGTTGATACTATCACCCCACAGAGTTGTTCTAAGAACACAAAACTGGTGTGCATTCTACAAATGCTAATTGTTATTTTGTCTATCATCATCATCATCACCCATCAATGATTATTTGAGTGAAATAAGTGAGCAAGGAATCACCTGGAAATTCCAATTTGAGCAAAATTATACTTTGCTCAGAAAGTCTGGTGGTCCAGTCCAAGATTTCCCTGAATCCAATTATTAGCTACAGTAAAGGCCTTGTTATATTAAACTCTGAGGCAGCATGGCTATTGTTGTCCAATGCTTCTCTTTCCCCTTCTCCATCTACATCTGGGCCTCAAAGTACCAGCTTGCCCAGCTGTTTCTCAAACCCCTGAGGGATGAAGTTATCAGCAATACAAGCTGAGAACTGATACAATGCTAATTTACAGTTAGCTCCTCTAGGTTGTATTAATTCACCTGTTTCCATGAGCTGCCCAGTTCTACAGAAATGTAAACATGTTATCTTTTTGGTCCATCAGGCCACGTAATTCAATTCACTTCCAATTTCTCCAAAGAGTTGGATAGCTTCTTAGGCTCAGCATTCTCCTCTTGGATCCATCAGCATATCATTTGATGGGTGGCTTTGAGAATTGCTGTTATTTCTAGTGGCTCTTGAAAATCGTTGGCTTTTTTTTTTTTTTTTTTTTTTTTTTGAGACGGAGTTTCGCTCTTGTTACCCGGGCTGGAGTGCAATGGCGCAATCTCGGCTCACCGCAACCTCTGCCTCCTAGGTTCAGGCAATTCTCCTGCCTCAGCCTCCCGAGTAGCTGGGATTACAGGCACGCGCCACCATGCCCAGCTAATTTTTGTATTTTTAGTAGAGACGGGGTTTCACCATGTTGACCAGGATGGTCTCGATCTCTTGACCTCGTGATCCACACACCTCGGCCTCCCAAAGTGCTGGGATTACAGGCGTGAGCCACTGAGTCCGCCGAGGTTTTTATTTAATGAAAATGTCTGTCATTGCCGCTATCCCGCGTCCCCAGTGTGCCCTGACTGAGGTACCAGCCTTCGGCTTGTCTGTCACTCCAAGATGGCGGACACAAGGAGCCGACGCCACGGCAGTTGCCGTGAGGTGGCTGTGAGGTGGCTGTGAGGACTAACGGTCGGCGGCGGTCCAGCGCTCAGTCAGAACACTGACGTGCAGGCCTTAGGGGGACGTGGAGGAGGACCAACGGTTGGCTGCCTTGGCCCCGCCCCTGCTCGCCTCAGCCGCCGGCATCCCGTGGCCAATCAGCAGCCCTCCCGCTCGCCCGGCCCCCCCCCCCCCCCCCCAGGCCCCCCCCCCCCCCCCCCCCCCCCCCCCCCCCCCCCCCCCCCCCCCCCCCCCCCCCCCCCCCCCCCCCCCCCCCCACCCCCCCCCCCCCCCCCCCCCCCCCCCCCCCCCCCCCCCCCCCCCCCCCCCCCCCCCCCCCCCCCCCCCACCCCAAAAAAAAAAAAAAAAAAAAAAAGGATCCCCTTAATAGGATAGCACTTGTTAAGTGGAAAAGTGATTAGCTATTATAAGTTTAGAAAAAAAATGAGTCAAACTACTATAGAATCTTCATTCATAGAAATCCTTAAAACAAAAATGAGCTAATTATTTTCATTCATTTCATATTAGTGTCTATTGTCCCCAGTCTTTTAAAGATGGTGTCATCCAGGCAAAGTTGAATGAGACATGAAGCCTACCCTCTCTTTCTGTTCCAGAAAGCTCCTGTTTAGAATTTTACTAAAGAAACTTCCCTTAACTTACTCTTCTTGTATAATTTTCTTTCTTTCTCCCTAATCACCTTCATTAGTTGTCTCTTTATTTGTATTTTGTTTGAATGCTTGCTGGTCTTATTTGTTGAATATAAATGTTTCATTTATTATAAACTGACTCACGATGAATAACATTAGAAAACCCAGCTTACAATGCCCTTTGTAACCTGATATAAAATCCAAGTGAAAAATCTCAAATCCAATTGATAGAGATCTAGATAGGGTTCCTCTAGTCTCCACACTATTGACATCTGGGCTGGGAAGTTCTGTTGTGGGGGATGTTTAGCAGCATCCCTGGGCTGTACCCACTAGATGCCAACAACCCCCACCCAGAAACTTCACAAGCAAGTGCTAGGGAGTAGGTGAAGACAGGAGGGACAGGGCTTCCATCTGATTGCACAAACGAGTGCCTGTAGGAAGTTGTCCTTTTTACTTCCATTTATTACATCTCACAGTAAGAATCAATGTCCTCATTCTGTGCGTTCAGTCCACATACTCCCTAAACTAAATCTGACAAGGGCTGGTAGCATATTCTATATCCTGCCCCCAGTGGTGAATGAGGACTAGAATTAGTTTCATGCCACCAGCCTAATAGTTCCTCTAAAACAATGGTTCTCCTGGGAGCTTGTTACATATGCAAATTTTAGGCCTGACCTCAGACTTGAGTCAGAATCCCTTCGGCTGGTGCTCAGGAGCCTGTGTTTAAACAAACTTTCCAAGAGATTCTTAAGCATGCTAAAGTTTGAAGTAACTGTTATAGGATACACATATGACCTCATAACTGTGGCCTGGCCTCACGATCCCCCTGAGGGTTGCCTAGTGTATTTAACTGGGCCTGTGCTCCAGATTCTTCCAGTTTGCAGAATCAAATGGAAACTCCGCAGTAAAACTCAGCCCTCAAGGCCCACACCCTGACCCATTTCCTTCTGCTATATTTATTTCTCCCTAGGGACTGGATACTCTCAGTGTCCCTCAGTGCTGATTAATGCTTTGTTTCACAGAAAAGGACACCAAGAACCATAACAATTACTACCTACAGTAGTACTATCACTCACTAGAAATTCTGGCAGCCACTTCTGATTTGCTCAGAGATCAGCATCGATGCAAATTTAGGTAAAATACTTTGAGCATTGTGATTTTGATTACTGTCCACTAGACTTAATGACATCCCACAGCCAAACTGGGCTCCTACCCCTGGTCATATGCAGTGTTGCTTCACTGTTTCCTAAGGAGTCCCTTATTCAAGGACAAGCAGGCCTCATGGCAGGGCCTAAGTCAGTTATGTTCTTACATTACTGGTAGAGACTTGGACTTAGAGACTTTATAGTATGAAGTTTCACGGTGTGTCAGGTCAAGATGCTAGAGAACCCAAGAATTTAGTAGGATTTGGCCCAACAATGCCGCAATCTCTCCTGGAAACAAAAAGTCCTTGCAGAAATTTCCAATTTCCATTTTCATATTTTAAATAAAATAATTTGCTTCCAAGTTACATACAGGTGGAATCTGTGGTGTAGGGCAGTGATCACAATGCCAGGGCCACGAACCAGTACTGGTCCATGGCCTGCTAGGAAATGTACCACACAGCAGGAGGTGATTGGCTAGGGACTGAGCATGACCTGATCACCACTTCCTGTCACATCAGCAGTGCTTTAGATCTCATAGGATGCGAACCCTATTGTGAATTGCACGTGCCAGGGATCTAGGTTGCATGTTCTTTGTGAGACTCTTAACTAAAGCCTGATGATCAGCGGTGGAATAGTTTCATCTTGAAACCATCCCTATCCCTGGCCCTATCCATGGAAAAATCATTTTCCAAAATGGGTCCATGGTGCCAAAAACGTTGGGGACTGCTGGCATAGGGGGTTTCACAGCAGCAGTATAGCTGGGGTGACGGGGTCCACATTGGGAAGAAAATAAGTTTGACTCCATCGATTGGAAAGGAAGGTTGGAGCAGATTATTGACTACAATCCTGCTTTGCATTTCAGGAATTTGGACATTATTTGTTAGACAATGGAGATGTATTGAAGAATGTATATGTGTATATGTGTGTGTTTATTTTTATTTATTTTTTATTGTACTTCAGTTTCTGGGGTACATGTGCAGATCATGCAGGACTGTTGCATAGGTACACACATGGCAATGTGCTTTGGTGCCTCCATCCCCCTTGTCACATACATCTGGTATTTCTCCCCATGTTATCCCTCCCTGACCTCCCTACCCCCCACTGTCCCTCCCTTGGTTCCCCCAACAGACCCCACTGTGTGATGCTCCCCTCCCTGTGTCCCTCTTTTCTCATTATTCAACACCAGCCTATGAGTGAGAACATGCAGTGTCTGATTTTCTGTTCTTGTGTCAGTTTAATGAGAATGATGGTTTCCAGATTCATCTATGTCCCTACAAAGGACACTAATTCATCATTTTCTATGGCTGCATAGTATTCCATGGTGTATATGTTCCACATTTTCCTTGTCTGGTCTATCGTCCATGGGCATTTGGGTTGGTTCCAGGTCTTTGCTATTGTAAACAGTGCTATGAACATATGTGTGCACGTGTCTTTATAATACAAAGATTTATAATCCTTTGGGTATATACTCAGTAATGGGATTGCTGGATCAAATGGAATTCTATTTCTAGGTCCTTGAGGAAACACCACACTGTCTTCTACAATGGCTGAACTAGTTTACGCTCCCACCAACAGTGTAAAAGTGTTCCTATTTCTCCATATCCTCTCCAGCATCTGTCGTCTTTAGATTTTTTAATGATCGCCATTCTAACTGGTGTGAAATGGTATCTCAATGTGGTTTTGATTTGCATTTCTCTAATAATCAGTGATGATGAGCATTTTTTCATATGTTTCTTGACCTCATAAATGTTTTCTTTTGAAAAGTGCCTGCTCATATCCTTTGCCCACTTTTGGATGGGTTTATTTTTTCTTGTAAATCTGTTTTAGTTCTTTCAGATTCTAGATATTAGCCCATTGTCAGACAGGTAGATTGCAAAAATTTTTTCCCATTCTGTTGGTTGCTGGTTCACTCTAATGATTGTTCCTTTTGCTCTACAGAAGCTCTAGAGTTAAATTAGGTCCCATTTGTCTATTTTGGCTTTTGTCTCCAATGCTTTTGGTGTTTTGGTCATGAATTCCTTGCCTATGCCTATGTCCTGAACGGTTTGCCTAGGTTTTCTTCTAGGCTTTTTATGTTGTTAGGTTTTATGCTTAAGTCTTTAATCCATCTGGAGTTAATTTTAGTGTAAGGTGTCAGGAAGGGGTCCAGTTTCTGTTTTCTGCACATTGCTAGCCAGTTTTCCCAACACCATTTATTAAACAGGGAATCCTTTCCCCATTGCTTGTTTTTGTCAAGTTTGTCAAAGATCAAATGGTTGTAGATGTGTGGCGTTGCCTCCAAGGCCTCTGTTCTGTTCCATTGATCTGTATCTCTCTTTTGGTACCAGTACCATGATGTTTTGATTACTTTAGCCTTGTAGTATAGTTTGAAATCAGGTAGCGTGATGCCTCCAGGTTTGTTCTTTTTGCTTAGGATTGTCTTGGCTATGTGGGCTCTCTTTTGGTTCCATATAAAGTTTAAGGTGGTTTTTTCCAGTTCTGTGAAGAAGTAATTGGTAACTTGATGGAGATAGTTTTGAATCTATAAATTACTTTGGGCACTATGGCCATTTCACAATATTGATTCTTCCTAACCATGAGCATGGAATGTTTGCGTCCATCTGTTTGTTTTTTTGTTTTTTTGTTTTTTTTTTTGAGACGGAGTTTCACTCTTGTTACCCAGGCTGGAGTGCAATGGCGCGATCTCGGCTCACCGCAACCTCCGCCTCCTGGGTTCAGGCAATTCTCCCGCCTCAGCCTCCCAAGTAGCTGGGATTACAGGCACGGGCCACCATGCCCAGCTAATTTTTTGTATCTTTAGTAGAGACGGGGTTTCACTATT
>CAUYOR010132150.1:0-35234 GCA_963573925.1 Callimico goeldii
TTCTAGAGTTTTTATGGTGCCAGGTCTTATGTTTAAGTCTTTAATCCATCTGGAGTTAATTTTAGTGTAAGGTGTCAGGAAGGGGTCCAGTTTCTGTTTTCTGCACATGGCTAGCCAGTTTTCCCAACACCATTTATTAAAAGGGAATCATTTCCCCATTGCTTGTTTTTGTCAGGTTTATCAAAGATCATATGGTCATAGGTATGTTGTGTTGCCTCCGATGCCTCTGTTCTGTTCCATTGGTCTATATCTCTGTTTTGGTACCAGTACCATGCTGTTTTGATTACTGTAGCCTTGTAGTATAGTTTGAAATCCGGTAGTGTGGTGCCTCCCACTGTGTTCTTTTTGCTTAGAATTGACTTGGCTATGCGGGCTCTCTTTTGGTTCCATATGAAGATCATGGTGGTTTTTTCTAGTTCTGTGAAGAAAGACAATGGTAGCTTGATGGAGATAGCATTGATTCTGTAAAGGGATTGAAAATTTCTGCTCAGAAGGTGCATATAACAGATAACATTTCATAACAAAGCCAGATATAGATGAAATGAATATAGTTCTCTAAGAAAGAAAAAGGCATATTATTTGCATCACATGATAATGCAATCTACTACACAATCTAATTTTTGATACTAAGTAATCCTTTTGTGAAGTTTAATTATTTGAAACAAAAAGGTTGAGTGAATATATTTTTTCTGCATAATAAATGGTGCATATGAAACCCTGGTCACGTTGAATTTTGAAGATATTTTATTCAAAATACATACTTATGGAGGTAAAAATATTTTTACTACAAGCTTTTCTTGTAACTAAACAGCAAACCAAACATTATCCCCACTCTATGTCCCCATTTTTAGTAACTAAACAGCAAACCAAACATTATCCCCACTCTATGTCCATTACCAGGATAAATGTGGTTAAATTAAAAATTGTATAAGTTAATATCTATCTTCACAAAAAGTATGCATTCTGCTATATGTTCTTGGTAGAGCTAATAGTGAGCAGATTTTTGTATAAAATAGATATTTTTTGAAAATTTTAATAAAACATTGAAATACACTTATAAAAAATAAAATATATTGATTATCTGTGCAGTCATTTGTTGGTTAAAAACAAAATGGTTTTTTTTTTTTTTTCAAAACTTATGTGCAGAAACACACATTTCTGCCCACATATAAACATTCAAAATTCACTTGTGTTCTAGATATATAAAGCCTGGGAAGTTCATTACTGTCAGAGGGGAAAATTAAGAGCATTTCAGAGAAACATCAAAATAATGACACTGAAGTGTTTTTAAAAGCATTTATTCTCATATTCAAAGCTGCAAAAAATAACAAAAACAGTTACATAGGTCAGTGGTGGATAAATTGGCTTGGTGTGTCATTGATCATCCTACTGTGGCCCAATTAAAAAAGTGGTAGATGGGGACAGGAGTACAGAATATAACGAGGAGAATGCCGGAATATTCTGTATCTCAAAAAAAATTGCAATCACATTTCCACATTAATATTAAGTGTCACTAAATGCCTGCATTTCTAGAAAAACTGCTATGTAATCTCTGAATGTTACAAACAGATATGTGAATAATTTAAAAACTTAACACTAGTCACTAGTATCCTGTACAACTTTTATAATTTTTTGTAAACTGTCTTATCTCAGGTGTCTGATCTACAAAATGAGATAACAGTCTATCTTGAAGCATTGCGACTCTGGAAGTTTCGTTTATAATACTGCTAATGCATTAACATTATTTTTATTTCATGAGTACAACAAAAAGTAATTTTAAAAATATAGTAAGCTCTCTGTGTCCATGGGTTCTGAATCTGCAGATTCATCCAACCATGAATTGAAAATGTTTGAAAAAATAACAGAGCAACAATAAAAAAATACAAATGAAAAGTACAATATAATGACTATTTACATAGCATTTACATTTTATTAGGTACTATAAGTGATCAAGAGATGATTTAAAGTACATGGGAGGATGTGCATAGATTACATTAAATACTACATTATTTTATGTAAGGGATTTGAACAGCCTCAAATTCTGGCATCTGAAGAGGTTCCTGGAAGAATTCCCCAGGGATAAAAAGGAAAAAGTGTGTTAAGTTTAGGACTCCTCAATATATTAAACGCATAAATTAATTAGTGTGTACTTTTAAAAAAACAACACTTTGTAGTTATATATTTGAATGGAAATGCTTATTTTGATCATTTTTTAAAGTATTTTCCATACTGATATATTGTCAATGCGTTTCTAAGGGTAACTCTAAATCACTCCTAAAATTAGACATTAAAATATCTATTTCATTCTACAATAAAGTAGTAAATCTAGAGATTATATCTATATGCCTAATATTTTAAAATGAAGTATTAAATCAAGAGATTACCCCTATATACTTACATAACCAGATATTATTTCTGTACAACTACACATGTGTACCTACAGGTATATATCTATATCTATATCTATACAGTTAAATGTATACATCTATAATCTATACCAATATAGTATATCAATAATATAGATATTATCTAGATATAATATGTATAATTATATATATATATAATAGATATGGGTATAAGTATAATGGGTATAATTATATAACTATAATAAGTATAATTATATACAGATAATATATAGGTATAATCAGTATCTACAGACCTATATACTATATCTATATACGTATATATTATGTCTATAAAGTACTATATCTAGAGAGTATACCTATATACCTACATATGTATATGTGGGCATGTACGTGCATATGTATATGCAGGTAAATACCTATATATTCATATATGTATATATGTACAGATATATAGACATATGTATATAGGCATACTCTCTAGATTTAGTGCTTTATTTTAAATCAGTTAGTTTTAATGTAGAGGTTTTTATAGGTATATAGGTAAAATATATAAAAACCTCTATATTAGTTGATATTTTGACCAAACATTCAGAAAATTTACAAGCTTAAATGCTTTAAATTTAAATATGTGGAGGGTAATTTATCAAAAAGGAGGGTAACTTATCATAAAGGTTACTGATGAAATTGAAAACAATATATGCTTAATTCCTTAAAATCGAAGTTTCTCTCTAAGCTATGAATTCAACACTTCTAACATGTTATCAAATTTCATGTCTTGGTGCCTAAAGTCTGTTGACTTCAGTGATAGAAACCGAACTCTCTTGGACATCACAACCAACTTGATAAGCGTGTAAATCAACCTAGAACACATGAAGAAAGCTTGACATTTTTGTTCTTTAATTAGGTGATCCATAGGGGTTTTTTCTCTTCAAAGCAATTGCTACCCACTTACATTTTTAAAATGCATTTAAGTAAACCTATATTGTTCTATTAAGCCAACATATTTAAGAGCCACTGAAGCCACTTCTTTTGTTGTTTCAATGTCTTAGGATATAGAATGTTCAGACTGAAATCTTTTAATGTTTAAATACCAGTAGATGCAATAAATGATCACTCCCATTTTCTGATTAATAACAGGGCTTTGAGTGTGGGTGGAAAATGCCAACCACATACTATTGTCTTTTTCTTGCAGTCTAATCTCTCACTTGTATTGTCTTTCCTGATTGATTTGTCATTTGGTGGCAGCTGAACTGTGTGTTTGAAGATCTTTTGTATAGATTTAATCAGGAAATGGAAATCACGTCTTTGATTGACACTAATAATTTATAATCATTTGCTCTAGCTGAAACAGCTGTATCACTTTAAGTTTCTGAAAATGAAAAGCCCTTTAAATGTCTTTACCTTTTCATTTCAAACCAATTTATGTAGGTAGTCATGGGGGAAAATCTGTCAATTTGGAATAATGTATATTGCATTACAATTTTTAAATAATTAAGTAAAAACATTTCCCTGTTTGTGCATAAGCATACCTTAAATAATTCCATTAAATTTTTAAAGTTAAATTCAGAAAGATTATATTGAGGTGCATGTTGCAAAAAATGTTTGCCTCTATAGTGTGAGTATAATGCAATTTTCAACTACTCTAAAAATAATAAAAGAACGTCATATATCATAGAGTTTCTTTAATTAAGGCTGAAGTTGTTTGTGACTTGAGCTCTCTTAATACAATGCAGAGACAATATAGATATACCTCCCTAAACTATCACTACCTAATATCTAGTTACTATAGATTCTGACACCATGAACACTGAGACTTTGTTGCATGCTTTGTCATTTTCAGAGACGTTGTTGTTGTTGTTGATTTGTAATCAGGTCATCTTTATTTGATCACTCCCACATACTTACAGACTTGTATTTATAAGTCGTAGAGTAAATATGTGAGTAAATATATTTTTGATTGTACATTTGAGGTACATTATGTTAATACATGTGTATCTCTGCTTGCAGAGAAGTATACATTTTTAGACAAGTTAAATATTTGAGGCAATTTGCCTTTATATACTAAATAATCCAGTAGACATACCTAGTAATTGCTTGGGGAAAATGGTAGCCTAAGGAGTAATATTTTTTTAGGTCATATATACATTACATACTACTTTTAAAATAAATTAATCTCCTTCTCTCCTAATCATCTCTCAATCCTATTAGAAATAATTTTTCCCTCTAGATGACAGCAATATTTTCACATATATAATGCATTCTATCTAGGTCTGTGGATATTTTCATAAGCCTTTAACGCTCTCCTCCTTAGAGATCAGTGACCTGTATATTGCAGATAGGAAATATCTATTTGTTTAACCAATAATAGCATCAATAAATTACTAACTACATGAAAGTGGTGATGCTGCAAGATTCCTCCAAAGTTTTTAAATGTCGAATTGACTAAAACCACTAGAAATTCAACTTCCATAAAAAATATGAGAGTTAGTCTTCTGTTTGTCAGATCTTATTAATTGTTATCCAATGTATAATTTAGGTTTTGAAAGAATATTTCTATTGTTGTTATTTTTGTATTTAATTTTTGGCTGCTTATATATCAGAATATATTACATGTTCTCTGTAATATGAAAATTCAAGTCTATCTTATTTCTTTTGTTTTTAAAAATTATTATTTCAATAGTTGTTGGGGAACAAGTGGTGTTTGGTTACATGGATAAGTTCTTCAGTGGTAATTTCTGAGATTTTGTGCACCCATGACTCAAGCATTCAACACTGTACCCAAAGTGTAGAATTTACCCCTCATCCCCTCCCACAGTTCTTCCCAAGTACCCAGAGCCCATTGCATTATTTTCATGCCTTTGCATCCTCATAGCTTTGCTCCCACTTGTAAGTGATGTCATACGTTTGATTTTCTATGTCTCAGATTCTTCACTTAGAATAATAGTCTCCAATTCCATCCAGGTTGCTGTGAATGCCCCTGTTTCATTCCTTTATATAACTCAGTAGTATTCCATGGTATTTGTGGACATATACAACATATATATGTGTATATGTGTGTATATATACATGTATTCATGTGTTTATATATATATATATATATATAGTATGCATATATGTGTGTACATATGTATCTCTCATTTATTTATCCATTCATTGGTTGATGGGCACTTAGGCTGATTCCATATTTTTGCAATTGTAAATTGTGCTGCTATAAACATGTGTGTGGAAGCGTCTTTTTCATGTAAAGACTTATTTTCCCATGAGTAGATATCAGTAGTGGGATCGCTGGATCAAATAGTAGAACTACTTTTGGTTCTTTAAGGAATCTCCACACATTTCCGTGTTGTTGTACTAGTTTACATTCCCAACAGCAGTGTAGAATTGTTTCCTTTTCACCACATCCATGACATCTATTATTTTTTATTTTTGTATTATGGCTTTTCTGGGAGGAACAAGGTGGTATCACATTATCATTTTGATTTGCATTTCCCCAATAATTAGTGATGTTGAGCATTCTTTCATATGTTTATTGGCCATTTGTATATTGAAGAGATGAATTTTTATCCTCTAATTGTTTAAATCATGGAACGTGAATAAGTTTGGGAATTTGGAATGAATGTTCAGGCAGATTACTGAATTACACATTTTAGATAGAAAAAAAAAAGAAATTCATGTTCTTTACAACAATCCACAAATTCTTATTTTGTAAATATTTCAATGAAACAAACTTAGTTAAAACATTACCCACTATGAAACAGTTGTAATTTCATCATTCTTTTCTTGTGACATTTCTAGGTTTTCATATCTGCATTTCTCATCTAGATATGCTTTTCTCTTTGAAAATAGTATTTTCACTTGAGAGAGGAGGAAAGTCAGGCTTCATGCTTAGTTCACAGAGTCACCTCAATTCAGCAAATGTTTGGACTTATGAAAACTACAGTTTGGTCTCCAGGCATATTTTCCACAGGATTTTGGGTGGCATTTTTAAGCTCATTGTGAAAAATCAATAGCTTTTGCAGCTCCATGAGATTCAGAGCAATCTTTATTTCATACAGAGTGTATATGAAGATGGCACAGTGAATATATAAAGTAAAAACAGGTACAAAAAAACAACTCATGAAAATATGGGAGGTGGAGGTAAATTGTATACAATACTCCATAAATTATCATAAAACACTCAATTATAGGAAAGAATACAGATTGCTTGTGACTGTTTTTGCTCACTTTTCCCCAGTGGCACCATCTTGTAAAACTATAGTACAATATTATAACAGGGATACTGACACTGACACAGTCAAAATATAGAATAGTTCCATCACCATAAGGATCCCTTCTGTTGCTGTTTCATAGTTACATTGACTTTTGTCTGTTTACCTCTAACCCTTTGAAAGCATGAATCTGTTCTCCATTTCTAAACTGTTGTGTTTTAATAATGCTACATAAATGGAACCTTACAATAAGCAATATTTTGGGATAGATTTATTCAACTCTGTAATTCCCTGGGAATTAATCAAGGATGATTCATACATCATAACTTGTTTCATATTATTAAGGTGTATTTCATGGAATGAATACACCACAGCTTTTAAAACATTCACTCATTGAAGGACATCTGGATTGGTTGTAGTTGTTGGCTATTATGAAATAATATCAATAAATATGCCACTTTCTCCTGCTTTTAGATGAGAAATCCAGTTAGGAGAGTTGACGTTCCCCTATAACTCACATGTCATTTATCTATGACTGCTTTTAAGACTTTTTTTGTCCTCATTTTCAGAAGCTAAATTATGATATTTCTTGGTGTATTAGCTTGTTCTCGAATTGCTATAAAGAATTACCTGAGACTGAGTAATTTATGCAGAAAACAGCTTTAATTGACTCTGTTCTGCAGGTTGTACAGGAAGTATGGCTGGGGAGACCTTCAAGAAATTTATAATCATGGCAGATGGCGAAGGGGAACAGGTATATCTAACATGGCTGGAGAAAAAGGAAGAGAGGGAAGGGGAAGTGTTCTACAATTTTAAACAACCATATCTCATGATAACTCACACACTAGCAAGAGAACAGCAATAGAGGAAATCTGCCCCCAGGATCTTATCACCTTCCACCAGGACCCAGCTCCAACACTGGGAATTGCAAGTCAATATGAGATTTGGGAGGGGACACAGAGCCAAACCATATGACTTGGTGCACATTTCCTTGGTTTTACCTTGTTTCAGGTTTGCTTGTTGCATGTATGGGTTTGCGACTTTCCCCGAATTGGAGAAATTTTTAGTCATTATTTTCTCTGGCTGCTCTTTCTTGATCCAGTCTTTCGTTTCTTCCAGAGCCTTCACAGTACAAATGTTGGAAAACATGTTATTGTCCCATTGATCTCTGAGGCTCTGCTCCAGTGTTTTTTTTTCCTGGACTCTCTGTTTCTCTTTTCAGTTTAGTTTTTTTCTCTGTTGTTCAGATTGGGTAAATTACATTATTTTGCCCAAAAGTTTGTTGATTCTATTCTCTGTCATCTTTACTCTGCTGTTAACCAATATAACACATTCTTATCATTTGTCTAATTTTTTGAGTTAAAATAATTTCAATTTAGTTCACTTTAAAATTTATATTTCTTTGCTAAGATAGTCTATTTTTCACATCAAGATAATTTTTAATTGGTTGTTTACATATTTTTTGATGGCTGCTTTCATCTCAGTGATGGCTTAATTTGATTATCTTTTCTTTCTCAAGTTGTCTTTTTTTTTTTTAAAAAATCCTTAGCATAATGAGTGATTCTCAAGTGATTCTCAACTTTACCTTGGACATTTTGACTATTCTGTTCAGAGACTCTGGGTCCTATTAATTATCTTCTAAATAGTTTTAGCAGACTGTTACTCTGCTTTTTGCACAGATCCTGACTCGCTTTTGTGGGCTGTGGTCACTTTTTAAATCTAATTTACAGAATCTTGTTTTGTTATTTTGCTTTTTGCATCTTGTCTTAGGCATCTGGGGCTTCCACTGCTTCTCGTATTGGAGGTGGCAGGAGTTTCCAGGCCAAGCCAGCAAGGGGATTACGCTACAAATGCTTGGAATTAGGAAGCAGCCTCTCCTTCCCCACTGGGTCCAACACTCCTGCATACCACTAGAAGGAAAGGGTGAACAATTCCAGAAGAAATCTTATTCTTGAAATTGTCTTTGCTGGTTCCTCCTGCAAGAATAATTCCTGAAGAAATATAGTACTTTAAGATGAAAAAATATTTTCTCCAACCTAGAGGCAGTGATGATTTTTATTTTTCATTTGAATCCCTAAAATCTAAAAATTTGTGTAGATATATATTAATTTTACTTTCTGTTTTTCTTATTCTAGGCTAGACAACTTGTCATAGTTTAAGATACCACCTCACTCCAGTTAGAATTGTTATCATTAAAAACTGTGGAGACAGCAGATGCTGAAGAGGACGTGGAGAAATAGGAACACTTTTACAGTGTTGGTGGGAGTGTAAATTAATTCAACTATTGTGGAAGACAGTGTGGCGATTCCTCAAGGATCTAGAAATGGAAATACCATTTGACCCAGCAATCCCATTACTGGCTATATACCCTAAGGATTATAAATCATTCTGTTGTAAAGACACATGCACATGTATGTTTATTGCGGCACTGCTCACAATAGCAAAGATTTGGAACCAACCCAAATGCCCATCAATGATAGACAGGATAAAGAAAATGTGGCACATATACACCATGGAATACTATGCAGCCATAAAAAGGATGAATTCATGTCCTTTGCAGGGACACAGATGAAACTGAAAACCATCATTCTCAGCAAACCCACACAAGAACAAAAAACCAAGCACCACCTGTTATCACTCATAAGTGGATGTTGAACAATAAGAACAGTGGGACACAGGGAGGGGAACATCAGACACCACAGCCTGCGATGTAGAGGGCTAGGGGAGGAAGAGCAGGGGTTGGAGGGATTGGGGAGGGATGACGTTAGGAGAAATCCCTAATGTAGATGATGGAGAATCCATGCAGCAAACCACCACCATGGCACCTGTGTACATATGTGGCAAACCTGCACCATCTGCATATGTACCCAAGAAGTTAAACTATAATAAATAAATTAATAAAATAAAATATAAACCAAAAGAGGACATTGAAGATAATTTAGATTTAGAATTAGTGGGAATGAGGTGGCAAAATTTGGTCTAAATAGGGAAGTCCACGGGAAATAAAGGAAGTAGGAGCAGACAACAGTAAGAAAAAATGAAGATGCAGCTGTAATCGTTTTTTTAAAAAATCGGTCTTTACATTTTCATCTGGTCACGTCAGATTCTTCAACCCAGTGGACCATGCAGTAATGAATCTCTTTCAGATGATAATCACAGTTGTTTCCAATTCTCTTGTGCCTACCTTGGGAAATTATTAGTGCTGAAATAATCGTAACTCAAATAAAATGTTTTCTCAAAAAGTAGTTTTTCTTGTATTTTGCTATCAGTTATATAATTCATTCTCACTCTAGTCATTTCAACGATATCATCTGGGAAACATTAAAAAAGCAACACTCCCTTGTAAACCCATAAATTTAGACTGATGACAACCCATTCTTCTATCCAGTCAAGCCCTTGTCTCCTTCATTCCAGCTTCTTACACCTGTATTCTGTTGCATTTGTTTCCCACTCCTTTTGTGCACTTGTTGTTCCTCACTGGATAACACGACATACAATGTCACCTTAATTCCTTTTTAGTTGATGTAAGTATAAAATGTTAACTTAAAGACGTGCACTGCTTTAACATACTTTGGGCTATAATACATGCTTCCTGACCTGCTCAAATGTAAGTCAGTGATCTCCTTGGGTAGACAATTTAGAATTTTAGTTTCTATTGTTGTCTTTGCCATAGATTCTGTGGTAGGCATTATTCAAATGAGCCCCCCTGAGGCTCCCCGTTTCTAGTATACTTGCCTACATAATCCCTGGGACTGTAACTATGATGGGATTTACTCCTATGATTATGTTTTATGACATAGGTGACATTTAGAAAGAAAGATTATCTGCATGTGCCTGATTTAATCACATAAATCCTTCACAGAGTTTTCCTTCTATTGGCTGCAGTAGAAGTCAGACAGCTTCAGACAGATTCCGTGTGAGAAAGATTCTCCATGGCTGAGATGAAGGAGGCCCATTACTATTGAACTGATTTGAAAGTGGTGGAACTGAGAGAAGTGTTAGACCCACAGCCTACAGTACAATGGGGATATAAGTTCCACAACTGCAAGGAAATACATTCTACCAACAGTCTGCAGGAACATTCACTAATCCAGCTTCCAGATGAGAACACAGCTGGTGAACACCTGAACCAGAAACCCAGCTGAAATGTGCCACACCCCAGCCCATGGGAACTTTGTTATTGTTTTATTAGACTTCAAACTTTGTGACAATTCACTATGTAGTAAGAGAAGACTAAGCAAGTTCAATTACAGGGTAGGCCCTATCAGCTGAAGTTCAAACCCACTGAAATGTCAGTACTAGTCAAAATCTACTTTAAACTTGCTGATGTTCTCTGGATCTTTCCAGACTGGAGGCAAATGTGTCATTGCTGATAACATGCCAGAAA
The DNA here is from genome assembly GCA_963573925.1 of Callimico goeldii. NCBI lineage: Eukaryota > Metazoa > Chordata > Mammalia > Primates > Cebidae > Callimico > Callimico goeldii. The sequence goes on from CAUYOR010132150.1 coordinate 10,962, forward strand.
ATTCGGAACATTGGAAATGGCTTCAGATTAGGTCAGGGAAGAAAATTGCCATTGAACCTTTAGCGCTTTGTGTGCACTTGCATCTGCTCATTTCATTGCTGCAAATAATTGCCACCTCCACATGCTGCAGTAAAAAATCAATTGTCTTGTTCCAGTCTCCAGCAATTCCCCCTTACAGATGTGACTGATGTGTCAACATTGACATAAAAAGGCCATAATGTTGCCTGTGCCCAAACAAGATCACTTTTAACAGTCCATTCCTTCCAGCTCAATTTCAGAATCTTACTACATGAATTGGATAAGTACATAGAGCCACATTGCTTTAAATCCAGCTTATTGGACTGATTTGCATGGGTCTTTCTGCAGCTAAACAGATGGTTTCATGCTGTGAGCTTACCTGTTCTCAGTTAATCAACCCTTGCCATAGGTAAATCAGGTTCAAAAACATTCTCTAAAATTCAGAGGCACATACAGTTAATATCAAAAACTCTTTACATATTATTGAAATATAATTATTTAAGCACCTCAGGTTTCTTTAAATATTTGTCTAGAATCACCCAAGAGAGTATTGAACTCATTCTCTTAGTGCTATTTAACATCCTTTGGTGGTAAATACAGTTCTGCCTATACTTAAATAATCGCTCAATTGTGTTTTTAAAAATAAACTAGTGAATAACATCTTCAAGAACTCTCTGGTCAAATAACCTTACTCCTGTTGCTTTATCTCTGCTTTCCTGGAGCTGACAGTTTGTATCTTTGTAGTTGATACTCAAATATTATAGGATCACTGGTGTATCAGTCCATTTTCACTCTGCTGATAAAGACGTGGCCGAGACTGGGAAGAAAAAGAGGTTGTTTGAACTTACAGTCCCACATGGCTGGGGAGGCCTCAAATATCATGGCAGGAGGAGAAAGGTACTTCTTACATGGCAGCAGCAAGAGAAAATGCAGAAGAAGCAAAAACAGAAACTCCTGATAAACCTATCAATCTCATAAGACTTATTCAGTATCATGAGAATAGCATGAGAAAGACCAGCCCCCATGATTCAATTGCCTCCCCTAGGTCCCTTCCACAGCATGTGGGAATTCTGGGAGATACAATTCAAATTGAGATTTGGTTGGAGACACAGTAAAATCATATTATTCTGCTCCTGGCCCCTCCAAATCTCATGTACCAGCATTTCAAAACCAATCATGCCCTCCCAATAGTCCCCCAAAGTCTTAACTCATTTCAGGATTATCCCAAAGCCCACAGTCTAAAGTCTCATCTGAGACAAGGCAAGTCCCTTCCACCTATGAGCCTGTGAAATCAAAAGCAAGCTAGTTACTTACTAGATACAATGGGGATGCAGGTATTGGGTAAATACAGCTATTCTAAATGGGAGAAATTGGCCAAAACAAGAGGGTTACAGGAACCACGTAACTCCGAAATCCGGTGGGGTAGTCAAATCTTAAAGCTCCAAAATGATATCCTTTGACTCCATGTCTCACATCCAGGTCACACTGATGTAAGAAGTGGGTTCCCATTGTCTTGGGCAGCTCCGTCCCTGTGGCTTTTCAGGGTACAGCCTCCCTCCTGGCTGCTTTCACAGGCTGGCATTGAGTGTCTGTGGCTTTTCCAGGCCCAGGGTTCAAGTTATCAGTGGATCTACCATTCTGGGGTCTGGAGGATGGTGGCCTTCTCATAGTGCCATGAGGCAGCACCCCAGTAAGGATCCTTTGTGGGGGCTCTGACCCCACATTTCCCTACCACACTGACCTAGCAGAGGTTCTTCATGCGGGTCCCGCCCCCACAGCAAACTTGTATTTGGGCATTCAGCCATTTCCATATCTTCGGAAATCTGAGCGAAAGTTTCCACACCTCAGTTCTTGACTTCTTGACTTCTGTGTACCCACAGGTTCAACCCCACATGAAAGCTGCCAAGGCTTGGGGCTTTCACCCTCTGAAGCCACATCTTGAGCTGTATGTTGGCCCTTTCAGCCACAGCTAGAGTGGCTAGAACATGGCACCAAGTCCCCAGGCGGGACACAGCATAAGGACCCTGGGCCCAGCCTGTGAAACTACTTTTTCCTCCTGGGCGTCCAAGCTTGTGATGAGAAGGGCTGCCAGGAATGTCTCCAACATGACCTGGAGATATTTCCCTCATGGTCTTGGGGATTAACATTAGGCTCCTTGATACTTATGCAAATTTCTGCAACTGGCTTGAATTTCTCCCCAGAAATGGATTTTCCTTATTTATCCCATAGCCAGGCTGTAAATTTTCTGAACGTGTATGCTCAGTTTCCCCTTTAAAACTGAATGCCTTTAACAGTACCCAAGCCACCTTTTGAATGCTTTGCTAGTTAAAAATTTCTTCCACCAGCCACCCTAAATCATCTCTCTCAAGTGCATTGTTCCACAAATCTCTAGGGCAGGGGCAAAATGCCACCAGTCTCTATGCTAAAACATGACAAGAGTTGCCTTTGCTCCAGTTCCCAACAAATTCCTCATCTCCACCTGAGACCACTTCAGCCTGGATTCTGTTGTCCATATATTGCTCTCAGCATTTTGAGCAAAGCCATTCAAGTCTCCAGGAAGTTCCGAACTTTCCCACATTTTCTGCATCCTTCTGAGCCCTTCAAACTGTTGCAATCTCTGCCTTTTACTCAGTTAAAAAATTGCTTCCACATTTTCAGGTATCTTTTCAGCAATGCCCACTCTACTGGCACCAACGTACAGTATTAATCCATTTCCATGCTGCTGATAAACACATACCTGGGACCGGAAAGAAAAAAGGGTTTAATTGAACTTGCAGTTCCAGATGGTTAGGGAAGCCTCAGAATCATGGCTGGGGGTGAAAGGCACTTTAAAATATATATATATATATTTGTTATTACTTTAACTTCTTGGGTACGTGTGCAGATCATGCAGGTTTGTTACATAGGTATACATGGTATACACATGCCATGGTAGTGCTTTGCTGCATCCATTGCCCCGTTATCTACATTAGGTATTTCTCCTAATGCTATCCCTCCCCAATCCTCCAACCCCCTGCTATTCCTCCTCTAGGCTCACATACCCGGGCCCTGGTGTGTGATGTACCACTCCCTGTGTCTGTGTGTTCTCATTGTTGAACACTCACTTATGAGTGATAATATGCAGTGTTTGGTTTTCTGTTCAGATTGCTGAGAATGGTTTCCAGTTTCATCCATGTCCCTGCAAAGGATGTGAATTCATCCTTTATTATGGCTGCATAGTATTCCATGGTGTATACATGGAAAGGCACTTTTTACATGGAAGCAGCAAGAGAAAATGAGAAAGAAGCAAAAGCAGAAACCCTTGATAAGCCCATCAGATCTTGTGATAAGTTATCACAAGAATAGCACAGGAAAGACCAGCCCTGATGATTCATTTACCTCATCCTGTGTCCCTTCAACAATATTTGGGAATTCTGGGAGACACAATTAAAGTTAATATTTGAGTGGGGACACAGCCAAACCATATCAACTGGGCTCCACGATATTCATAAAGCATGCTTGTTCTAGACGTTTTATAGATCCATCCAGTGACCACTGCTCCAATGTTCACTCACTATTCACTTCAGTTTAAAGGCAACACTTTATTATGTTTTAAATTGGCACCTAGGTTCTGATAATTGGTGCAGGTGTTAGAAATTATTTCTTCAAATTCTAAATATTCTTACTATCTCTGTGTTTCATTGTCATCTCTGAATGTTTTCAGTGATCAGCAATTTATGGTTTACCTTCCTAGACTATCCCTAAGTGGCCTATCAGCTCCAGTCCAAGGTAGACATAGCATGGTAATTTGTGAAATGGTCCATATATTTTTTTTAATATTTTGATCAGAGCAATCTGACACACTCATAACATGTTTTGATACTTTTAGAAAATCAAAACACTTTCCTGCCACTGTCATCCTTACTACCTTATTATCAGCATAATGGATAACCACACAAATGATGAACATCGCTACAGGAATTTTTGACTAGTTTCGAAAATTCTTTATTATTTGAGAAAATAACAAGAAAGAAGAAGCATATTTCAGGATGCTCTGTCAAAATATGCATCATTCTTTCTGGTGAAAAATCAGATTGCCCTAACTGTCTTTGCAAAGGAGATGAAAAAGAAGCTGTCAGCAAGTTCTGTCTGAAACACATTTTCCTTGAGTTTGCTAAACTTTGCTTTCCATGGTTGGCAAAAGGCAGTCTCCAAGATGGCCACCTATGATCCCAGTCTTCCAGTATCGATTCCCCTATAGAACTTCTCCTGTGGCAGATGGGACAAACTTATTCATTGGCTTATAAAAAGTACAGCAAAGTGATGACACCTCACTTTTGAAGTCATATCTGTGAAGACCTTCGATTCTATATTGTAGTTTCTCCTCTCTTTTACGTCTAGTGTTGGGAGAAACAAGACACCACATTGCTGTGAATTTTCCTATGCAGAAGCCCAGGTGAGACAGTGATGCCTTAGCCCAAAAGCCTAGGAGAAACAGACACAGCAAGAGTGAGAGAAGAAGTGAATCCTACAGGTCTAGTCAAGTCCTGAGATGCCTGATTGCTGGTCAAGAGCTTGCTAGTCAACAGCTACAATCTCATAAAAAAATTTAATTCAGAAACACACAATTAAGCTATGCCTTGATTTTTGACACACAGAAATGGAGAGATAAGAAATGTTTGTCATTTAAGATGCTACATTTTAGAGTACACAGCAATACAGAACTAATACAATCACAATCACTACATCTGGAGGAATAACTATTGTCTGCTTTATGTAATTTCATCTTATTGCTGTTTTTGGTTACTAGCTAACCAAGGCTATCATACAAGATTTATGCAGTAGCTATTTTTTGCAATAAAAGTCTTACTTTTATTTCTCCAGGATTATATAATGGTGAGAATAAAGCTTCCTCCAGGTTTATATAGTTAGTGTAAATATAGCTTTTATCTTAACTACTATGCTTTTATCTGACTTAGCTTTTACTCCAACCAAAAAAAAATTATAAAATGTAATGGCTTAAATAAGATTGATGGTTCTTGTCATTGTTATTGCTCTTTTCCCTTTTACTTCATAGTCTGTAAGTTAGTAGCTCTATTTGGAGGATCACCTCAATTTCACAAAGACCATTAGAGTCTCAAGATCTTTTCATCTCTTTACCAAATAGTCTCCTATTCACATGGATGCAGTCTTCCATATCCATATCTATATGCATGCACAAAAAGAAAACAAAAGGAAAGAACACACATATGTTACAATCAAGATACTGATACAGAGGTGGCATGTACCAACCCGACTTTTACCACATACTATGAGGGAGGGTGGAAAATGTAGTCCATTCTTAGGTATTTGAGCAACATTCAACTATTATAAAAAGTAAAACAAAATAGATATTGAACAACAATTAGAAGTACATTGGGGAATTCACAGTGTTTCATATTTGGCACAATCTGCATATTTGATGCAAACTCACTCCACAAAACCAATTAAATATCAGCAAGGAAGACCTTGTAAACTGTTCATTTAGGTAACAGTGACACTGTTTTTTAAAAAAAATTATTCATTATATACACATTAATAGTGTTCCATTATTGAAATAGCAACAACTTCCTTGGAAAACATGTTAGCAATTTGTGTATGAAGTACTTTCTTTTGCCCCACATCCACAGATAGACTCATGGAATCTTGCAACCTTTATCAAAGTGACTGGGAATAACTGCATGAAGTACCAGTATCTAGAATCCCATGGAAGCACTCCTCTTTATTCACAAACCGACGTGCCTTAACCCAGTATAAAACCTCATTTGTTTTCCTGGATACATGATTAGAAAATCCTAGTCTTATCAATTATAGAATTATAGTTATTTATTGCTGTGTAACAACCATAAGCTGAGGCTTAAAATAAAAATTTAATGTTAACTTCTATATTTCCGTAGATTGTACTCAGTTTAACAGTGTGTAATGTGTAATGTGTTTGCTATCAGATGGTAGCTAAAGCTGCAGTCTTTTGAAGGCTCAAATCGGCTGGATGAGCCAAGAGAACTTACACACCAACATATATGTTCTGATACTTCAGATGGTATGGTAGAATAGTGAACTTTTTACACCAAAATAAATGTGCATGCCTGATAATCCCTGTACCTTGAGAATATTTTACAAAAGAGACTTGGCGTATGTAATTATCAAAAAGATCTTTAAATGAAGAAGAATATCCTGGACTCTCTGGGTGGACTCATATAATCACAAGGGTCCTTAAGAGAGAGGGGTAAGACAGAGGGGAAAAAAAGGTATGACCGAGCAGCAGAGGTTGAAGAGATGTCATTACTGGGAAGTGGCCTAACAAGCTAAGAAATGCAGGTGACCTCTAGATTCCAGAAAAGACAGAGAAAGCGATCTTCCTTCCAAAGTCTCCAGAAGGGTCCGACCTACTGACACCTTCACTTTAGCCCACAGTTACAAATTTTTACTTCTGATCTCCACAATTATAAGATAATAAATTATGTTGCTTTAAGCCACCAAATTTGCAGTAATTTGTTACAGCAGCAGTAAGAAACTAATTTCAATATAAGGAGTGTAAGAATTGGGTTCTCTCTCTCTTCCTCTATGAGGCCATTCCATATGACAATCTTGAGCTCTTCTGCATTGAGCTACTCTCAGGTTAACTGGACTTTAAACTTGGCAGTTGGCTCTCCTCCCCTGTGTTTCTAGATATTAGGAAGTAGAAGTTCGTCTTACTCTTTATTCTGTGTTTTCAATTTTTTTTTAGAGATAAGGTCTCGCTATGTTACTCAAGTGATCCTCAGCCTCCTAAAGTGCTGGGATTAGATGCATGAGGTACTATGCCTGCCCGCCGTTACACTCAAATACTAGAACTGAAACTGACACAGCAAGACTCAGATACATTCTGCTAGATATAGAGTAATCACAGGTCTGAGCCAAAGTCAGCTTTTGGTGGAGGCTGGTCATCTTTAACATACCCTCTGGGCACATATTGTTTTCATTTCTAGTAAATGCAAAATGTATTAACCTCCTCCTAAAATTCCCAAAATTTTATCCCATAATGAAATCAATTTCAGTTTTTAGTTCATAATCTTGTCATTTAAACTAGCTCTAGGTGAAAATAAGCCTCCTTGTAATTTGATTTTTAAGTATTATTTGTTTTTTTTTCATGTTGTTTCTGTTATTTCTTTTTATGTAAAGATGCAAACTAAAGGAGCAACCCATCTGTCCTGACATACAATGGGAAGAGGCATGAGAACCTGCAGTAGATGACTCATTTCAAAGTAAGGAGAAACAGCAAAGCATGCAGAAGTCACAGGTCCAGAGCAGTTCTAAAATACAGTCAGTCTCTTGTCACTTGTTCATTGATTAGAGCCCAGCCCTGCTCTGTGAGTGTGGTTCTATGCAGCTCTTCACTCCACCTGCTAAGCTCTGTTTTTAAGTCATATTCTTTTGCATATTAAATGGTCCTCCTTCCTTGTCTCCCTCCCTCCCTTCTTCTCCCTTTCTCTCTCTCTGTTTTAATCTTTCTTTCAAACGGAGTAGATTTCATAGCCTTCTTCCACCCATAACAAAATTGATGCTAATATTGTAATTGCTTTAGGGCATCACGAACTGTACCCATAAAAGATGATGCACTTAATTTACACATAAATTAGTCAAAATAGGTAAAATTACTTTTAAAATTTTTGGACTTCAAATTATAACTCACTTGATTAGACAAGTCACCCAAGTCAGTGTGTCATAAGAGGTACTATGTACCTCATGTCACACTAGCCTTGAGAATCTTACAGGACTGCTTGTCTAGCAGAGAGGATTTATGAACCATTGTATTACGTATTTCTAATGGTTTAACTGAAAATTTCAGAGTGTCATTCTAAACGTGACCAATGTCCTGAATTCATTGGTTTCCCTGAAGACAATTTTTTATTTTAAGAGTATTTTCCTGGGAGAGATTGGAGATTAGAAAACATTTCATTTTTTAACACAACAAATCCTGCCTCAGAAACAATTTTCTCTATCTTCTACTTTGAAATAGAACATTTTCTTAGTTTTTTTCCTTACCTGTCACATTATTAAGCAGAACTATAAGAAACTAGATGGGCTTTATAAAGTTCTCCCTGGAAATCTACTTAGCGAGGTCCACAGTATTTTACTTCCACTTTAGCACACATGAGGGTATGACCAATTTTTGTCACAATTAAAATATTTTTGTAAGTAGCCTCCTAACAAATTGCTACCTGCCATTTATGAACAGTCTTTCTAAGACCTTTCAAAGATGGCTGCTGTCCATCCCCAAGCCAATCTCACATATCTTCATCACGGAAAAAAATTCACAGCAGCAATTCACTCTCACTAAGTAATTTTTTTTATTTAACTATTTCTGTATAACAAATCACTCCCAAACCTTATGTAACAGACAACCTCTCAAAGCAAAAAATTGTCCTCATCTCTCGTATTTCTGATAGTTAATTGTCTGAAGTGGATAATTCGTGCTTTTGGTTTCTCATATGGTTGCAGGTAGAAGACAAATAGGACCAGAGTCATGTGTAAGCTTGACTGAGTGAAGATGTGTTCTTTACATATATGCCTAGAAACTCAGACTGGAAGCCTGGAACGTCTGGGGTTTAAGGCTCTCTTTATCTCTCTCTCTCTCTCTTTCTCTTTCTCTCTCTCTTTCTCTTTCTCTTTCTCTTTCTCTTTCTCTTTCTCTTTCTCTTTCTCTTTCTCTTTCTCTCTCCACCCCTTATCTCTCTCTCCTTTTCTCTCCCCCTTTCTCTCTCTCTCCATGTGTCCCCTTCATGTGGCTTCTCCATGTGGCTAGCTTAGGTTTCCTCACAGAGTGGTAGTCTAGTGTATTCAAACCCTTCACATTGAAGCTGACTTTTCCCAAAGCACGCATGCTAAGACAGAGGGATCAGAGGTTGCCAGTAACATTAGCAAACTGGATTAGTTTGTGAATTGTGGTTTTTCTTTGGTGAAAAAGTAACAGAGCCAGTCTACATTCAATTGAAAGGACAATAAATCTCACCTTCTTAGGAAGAGTGGTAGAGAGTGTACCAGCTTTCATCTGGACATGATATTTTGACTCTCTTTTCAAGGAAATTTCACTTGCACAAGGATTAAATTCTACTCGTTTATACGCCTTTCTTCTCTAACTCATTTATGAATGACTCAAGGTTCAGATGAGTGTATTAGTCCCTTCTCACGCTGCTGTGAAGAAATACCCAAGACTGGGTAATTTATAAAGGAAAGAGGTTTGACTCACAGTTCTGCATTGCTGGGGAGGCCTCAGGAAACTTAGAATCACGGTGGAAGGCAAAGGAAAAGCAGGCATCTTTGTCACAGGGTGGCAGAACACAGTGAGTGGGAGCAGGGGCAATGCCGGAATCTTATAAAACCATCAGATTTTGTGGACTATCAGGAGAATAGCGTGGGGAAATCCTCCTGACTGTCTTCAGCTGGGATATTGATACTCTGTCCTCAGAGTCATACACAGATTGGGATTTATGCCATCAGCTTTCCTAATTCTCAGGCCTTCGGACTTGGACAGGAACCAGGAACTATGTATCAGTGCTCCCAGGTCTCCAGCTTGCCAACTGCAGATCTTAAGGCATCAAAACTTCCAAGCCTCCGTAATCATGTGAGCCAATTCTTTTTGATAAATTATATCTCTGTCTCTGTCTCTGTCTCTCCATTAATTTTCTTATGGGTTCTATTATTCTGGAGAACCTGATCGATATATTGAATTAAAAACAAATCAAATTTACTGAAAACATAAAATAATTTTTTTACTATATAAAATCTTCTGTAAGTCAATAAGAAAGTAGCAACATGGTCAAAAATGAGCAAAGCGTCACAAAAATTAAACATGGAAAATAAAATAACAATACTTGTATTATGTAAAAAATGTTCAAGGTCTTTTATAAGATAAATTTCAATTTTAAATAAAACAAGTTACCATTTTTTACCTCTCAGATTGACAAAGATAAAATATTTTACATTATCTAGATATTCAAGGATTGATATAAGAGATACAGCAATAGATTGAATATGTGTACTGGTATTTTCTGTACAAAGGGTAATTTTGCTACAATATCCAAATTAATATATGCATATCCTATGATTGAACAATTTTATATTCTAAAACTATATTCATATTTTTAAAATAATTATGTATTTTAGCCTTATTTATTGCAACATTATTTTTCATAGAAAAATAATTTCATAGAAATTATGAAAAAATAATTTTCATAGAAAAACGTCATAAACAAATGTTCATTAATAGAAAATTCACTAAATATCCTATTGTGCACTATGATAAGCAATGACATGCTCTATATTTGTAAATAAACTAATAAGAACTTAGTTTAAATTAGCCTGCTTGATCATGAATCAGTTATGAAGCTCTTTTAGAACTAATGTGGAATAACTTCCATTATTTTGCTATCACCAAAGAAAAGAAAGATGTGCTACAGTGTACTTACTGTATGCTATTATTTGCAAAATAAGGACACTTGTAAAACACACATATAGTTTTGTATATACACACATATGCATATGCACATATGTGTGTGTATATGTATACATTTAATTGCTGATGTGCATCTTTGACTATACATGTATGTATACTAACAGGTTGTCCACAAAATTAACTTTAGTTTTGTTCTTCTTAGAATAAGGAAGTTGTTGGACTGAACAAAAACTGCAAAAACTTTGGTTGTGTCCAGTTTTCTATATATTATTAATTTTTGACATCTATAAGTTTACTAAGCTTTAAATGTTCAGTATAATGTGGATAGTGGCATATATCTTTCTCAAGTGTAGACTCAATTATTTGTGTTCCTCAAATAGTGAGATTTTCATATGACTCTTTAATTATACTCACCTGGGACTGAGAGGTTTTAATCAAATAAACAGAAAGTGAGTAAGATAAAGAAAGCAATACTTTACATAGTATGGGCAATGCGGAATTGAAAAAATACTGAAACAGAGTGAAATTACCCAGTGGCATGTGTCATACAGAATGTACCAACAGGTTTTCCCAGCATGACTGCCATAGATTATTGAATTAAGAGAATTCATCCACTAAAATGATACCACATGTGGTCCACATTCCTACTTACATTACTTGTTGATATGGTTTGTCTCTATGTCCCCACCCAAATCTCAGCTTTAATTTTAATAATCCCCCACGTGTCATGGCAGGACCAGGAGGAGGTAATTGGATCGTGGGGGCAAATTTCCCCACTCTGTTCTCCTGATAGCAAGTGAGTCTCACAAGTTCTGATGGTTTTATGAGATTCTGGCATTGCCCCTGCTCCCACTCACTCTGTCCTACCACCTGTGACAAAGATGCCTGCTTCTCCTTTGGCTCCCACCATGATTCTAAGTTACCTGAGGCCTCCCCAGCAATGCAGAACTCTGAGTCAAACTTCTTTCCTTTATAAATTACCCAGTCGGGTATTTCTTCATAGCAGTGACATTTATAAATAGCATGATTGTATAACAGATTATTTGTCCTACAGAAAACATTTTATACACACACATGTTTATACAGCTGTATCAAGTTATTTTATACACTTGCCTAATTATCAAATTAGGCAAAGTATTAGTAACTTTTATTTTCTATGTATACAAAGTCTACTCTGTGGTCACCATTATGTCCTAAAATCTGCCATGGCATTTTCATTACAGAGTAAATGCCAAATTTCTTACATTCCCCTGCAGAAATTGTTGCCAATTGAGCCTGCTTCTTACACCTCTGATCACATCCTCAATTATGCTCTACTTGCTAACTCTCTTCCATGTTTTATCAAACCAAGTTTAAAGAGGACTACTCTTAAAGAACAGAGGTCATCTTCGGGGCTCTCTATAGTGAGTTGTGTTCCCTTTAAATTTCTTTGTTGAAGTTCTAACTCCAAATACCTCAGAATGTGATTACATATGGAGATACAGCCCTTAAAGGGGCTATTAAGTTAAGATGAGACCATTCTGGTTGGCCCTAGTCAAGTAGGACTTGTACCTTATAGCAAGAGGAGATGAGGACACAGAAACACACAGGGGGAAGACCATGTGAAGACAAGGGAGAAGAGAGCTAGGTACCAGGCACGGAGAGAAGACCAAGCCTCAGAATAAACCAACTCTACTGACACATCTGTCTCAGATTTCTGGTCTCCATAACTGTAAGATAATACATTTCTGTTACTTAAGTCACCTCAGGTCTGTATTATGTTATTGTGACAGCCGTAAAATATTAATACAGTCTCCAAAAAGGAAACCAAGCAACAAGAATGTGACATAGACACCTAAGTCTTTTCAGGGAAGAAAGCCTCTGAACCCAGAAAATATGTGTTCTAACAAGATCATTTGATATCATAAGAATATCTGAACAGGCGTAACCACCATATATCTGCATGAATCATCTTTCAGCACTCTGTGTTTCTAGATTTAAAAATTGACACTGTGAAGGAAATTTCTGGTTGCAAATTCTGTTGATCTTAGGAAGTAGATGCACGTAACATCAAGCACAGGCAATTAGATGATCAGAAAGCTACATACCTTTCCTGAATATCCACAATTAATGCTAATTTATCTTTCTTGCCAGTGGGTAGGAACAAATAAAGCCTCTGTATCTGAATATGATAAAAGTTCAGGATCTGCAAGATGGTTAGCAGAAGAGGGAACTCTGGTACATGGTAACCACACTACGGGAAGGAGGAACACTCTGGTGAATGGTGACCAAGGGAAGACACTGATTACTATTAGGCCATTAATGGCAGTAATCTGGCCTTGCAAACCACCTTAACTTGATGTTGTCAATCTGTGATGACATAGCGTTTCATAACCTTGGACTATTTAAACTAGTACTAACATTGAAATGATGGAGAAGTTAGCCAAAACCAAATTGAAATGATAGAGGAGTGATAACCTTTGTTATGAGCTAAAATGTGAATATAAATTAACAAAAGATGAAAGTTTAAAAGGATTTTGTGTCTCTTAATAGAAAAAGAAATGCTGGGTTATTTTTTGCCTATTTAAAATAGATTCATTTTGTTTTGTCTTAAATTCACTGAAATAGAAAATTAGCATGAGGTTATGGAAATAAAGAAAAAACTCATTGTGAAATAAAATGAAAAGTAATTAATTCGCACACTTTCAACTGCTTCTAAGAAAGGGAATGTGTTTCAAGAAAAAAATTAACACTGTAAAATAATCTAAACAGCAAAGGTCAGAAGTACTGATTTTATTGAGAGAATGCTTTATTTAGATCATGTAATCTAAAACAATTTAGCAATTTTCAAGTTTTACAGAGCTGTATGTTGAATTTTACTCATTTCCTTTAAAGCATCTTTACAAGTTATCAAATGAATACATTCTAAGAGGATTTTTAAGTTAAGTGCATGATTATTACACACTATTGGACTGAACTCAGATGATCGGCAGTGCTATCTGTTAAGCCACCAATGTTATTCCCTTCATTCTTGAATCAAAGGAAATACTGTTCTTTGTCAGTAAAGGAACTCTTTACTGGTTCCTGTGGTGGTTCATTTAGTGTCCAGATAATTGGTCAAACGTTATTCTGGATGTTTCCATGAACATACTTTTGGGTGAGATTTAATTCGTAGACTTTGAATAAAGCAGATTGTACCTTATGATATGGGTCGACCTTATCCAAACAGTTGAAGGACTAAGTAGAATACAAGGGTGACTTCCCCAAACAAGAGAGAATTCTCCAGCAGACTGCCTCCAGAATTCATCTGCAGCATTGGCTGCACCTGCTTTCTCACCTCACTGTCTTTGAACTTAAACTGTAACGCTTTCCTGAGTCTCCAGCCAATCAGCCTCCCACATCAGATTTTGAATTCATCATGCTTCTACAATCACATGAGCCACTTCCTTAAAATAAAGAAATAAATCTATCTATCCACCCATGCATCCATGTATCCATCCATCCATCTAGCTACATCTTATCAATTGTGTTTCTCTGGAGAATCATGACTAATAAGTCACAAAAAATGTTTTTCAATATTCTCCTGTCTCTTAACTGGCCTAAAATTTCTGTTTACTATGCTAGATATGAGATTATTCAGAAACTCTAAGAAATTATCCAGTGTTTCTGTTTAGAATTCAGTTTTTAATCTTATTTTGGTTCTCTTGTATGTAAGAAGTAGTTTTTGTTCCTTTCATGATTTTCTCTTGGTCATTTTTTTTAAATAATATGCCTTCATTAAAATAATACATATTCAACAATAAGCTATCTCATTCTGCATTAATACTCAAAGTAATAACAGTGCAAATACAAAAGAGACAACGTTTTTTCTATAATTAAAAAGACTAGCAAATGAAATTTAACAGAGGTTACTTTTATCCCCCTATTTTGTCAACATAGATGTGTCTTCTTTATACTGATCAATAGGTTGAGAAAACCCACCATCTTATAGAGTTTGTATTATGTCAGGCAGCAGTATTTCGAACTCTAGGTAATATTCCGGGTTAACAGTGACAATAAGCTGCAGCTTTAATCGTGCAAGGCAATTTTAAAGCAATAGACCTAAGGCATGAGGAAGAAAGGGACTATACTCCTTTGCCAAGTGGTAATGCTGAAAATAAACTAAATCCTGCTCTTTGTCATCTTTCAACATTTTTACTATTTTGTGGCTGGGTCACAATACCTCTTTGCATTTATACTGTTTAGAGTTTGTTGAGTTTCTTGGTTGTGTATGGAAATGTTTTCATGAAATTGGTGAGATTTTCAGTTATTATTTCTTTAAGTATTTCCTCTGCCCCTTCCAATCTCTCTGGTATGCCCATTATAGGCATGTTGATGTGCTTAATGGTATCCCACCTTCTCTGAGAGTCTATTGATTTTTCCTCATTCTCTTTTTATCCCTCTGTTTTGCAGATTGCTTAATCTCTATCAATCTGTCCTTAAATTTGCTTTCTTTCGCCAGCTCACAACTACTGGTGAGGGTTTGTAATTATTCTTTTCATTTCAATTATTGTAATTTTCACTTTGAAAAATTTCTACTTGTTATAATTTTAATATCTTTATTGACATTTTTGATTTAATGAAAGTGTCATCATACTTTATTTTACTTCCTCAAGCATTTTTTCGGTTTTTAAAAATATATTTATACTACCTATTTAAGCCATTGTCTGCTGATACCTCAGCTTTTTCAAACCGTCCTTTTTGCCTGTTTTCTTTTTTTTTTTCCTTGTGCATTGGATTCCTGTTTCTTTGCATATCTCATAATATGTGGTTGAAAACTGAATATTTTAGATAATATACTGTTGCAATTCTACTGAGTTGCTGAACCTGAATTCACTTCCAAGACTTGTGTTGTTTGCTTTTGTTTAGTTACTTGCCTGTATTACTTCAATGTAGCCTGTTTTCTCTGCAATATGTATCCTCTGATTTCATTTCTCAGAGCATGCAAACCATGGCTCACTCATAGGGCATAAGCAGCATGCTGAAAGAAGTTTTCTAAGGCTGCACATGGCCACCCTAGGATGACAGTAGCTTAGCTGGGTTCCCTTTGACTGACTCTTCCCCTGATGGTTTTGTCAAAATCTAGTAGATTACCTCTATTGGCATCACATCCATCTGGTAGCCTCCTCTATGTGCTCACTGAAAACCAAAGCAGTGTTGTTGTCAATGTGCCAGGCATAAACTCTTCCAAAACCTAAAACAATGAAATTCAGGATCTTTGCAGGATGGATCATTGAGTCACCATGAATCTTGTTTTGATCTCAGGAAGGCTCTTCCTAACTGTGAAAGCAGGTTTTCTCTTTTAATGTCTAACTTGTTTAGCTTGTTGCTATTATGTAGCTACAAGACTCCTTATAATTACTTCTCACAAAAAGCAACATTGTTTTTGACTGTATTCTGAGACTTGATAGTCTCACAAATAAAGTTAGTCCATTTAGAGAGAGCAAGAACCCTGCCTTTTTCCTTATGGGAAAATACTCTGCAATTTCTCTGATGCTGGTGGCAGGAAAAGTGACTGACTTCTCTCAAAATGATGGCCCTTTTTTATGCATGGGGTACTGGGTCGGGGCAAGAGTCCCAGGTCTTCTCAGCGTCTTCCAGCATGCCCTATGAAGGAGCCACGGCAGGGTGATTGGGGCCCAAGATTCTTGTCTTGCTGAAGTAGACTTTCCAGCCTCCCAATGACGGTGAGATGAGAAATGTCAACAGCCTTCCCATTCTAGGAAGGCTGTTCTTAGACTGGGAACTGGGGAGAGAAAACCATTTGTTCTTGACAACCCATTCCAGAATAGATCCTTCAATGCCTGGGTATAATATCAGATGGAGAATAGCAGATTGCAGAACAAGTGCACAAGATTTTGTTCTTCTTACCAAGATTTATATTTTCCTTAATGTTTCTTCATTTGCTTGCTGTATGTTATATGAGCTGAGATTTGAATTTTTAGAAATATAGTTTTCAAAAGTTTTGGTTCATTTTCCAAGGAAGATATACAAAATGTATAGACACAATTTAAATATTCTGATATATCCAAGCTCAGATTAAAGAACTGCAAAAGAAACAATTTGCCTGTGGCTCATAAACCACCAATATATTCAAGGTATTTCACTCTCAGATAAACAAAGGTACAGATATAGATATACTGAAATATTTTATATCCCACTGGTTACATATCCCAAATAAGATGCAAATGATGAAAAATCCTTCTATGCATTGTAATAAACAATATATACCAGTTTACACAAGGAATATCCAGCATAATTTCAGGACTTTGAACAGTATATTATAAACCAGTATTATTACATTTTAATACGATCTCGGCCCGTGCTCAGTGCTGTAGTTCCATACATCTCTGGACACAACCAAAGAGCTATTTCCTATCAGCTGCAAGTTAATCCTCATGTTATGTGGCATGTTAAAGAGAGCTGGAAGAGACAGCCCACTCTTACTAGAATTAGAAAAGTATACATGTAAGCATATTTGTTTTAAATTTTCTTTCCTCCTTTTAAATTAGGGATGATTCATTATTCTTTATAAATTAGTTGGAAGAAAGTAAATAGATTTTTTTTTTTTTTTTTTTGAGACGGAGTTTCGCTCTTGTTACCCAGACTGGAGTGCAATGGCGCAATCTCGGCTCACCGCAACCTCCGCCTCCTGGGTTCAGGCAATTCTCCTGCCTCAGCCTCCCGAGTAGCTGGGATTACAGGCAAGCGCCACCATGCCCAGCTGATTTTTTGTATTTTTAGTAGAGATGGGGTTTCACCATGTTGACCAGGATGGTCTCGATCTCTTGACCTCGTGATCCATCCGCCTCGGCCTCCCAAAGTGCTGGGATTACAGACTTGAGCCACTGCGCCCGGCCGAAAGTAAATAGATTGAACAGAAACCAGACCATTTTCAATATAGGTAAAGGATAATATTACTAGCTTAATAGAGTAAATGTATGGCTGTACTTTGTTTACATTAAAAATAATGGCAAGATAATCTTAGAAGTGCGTTAGAACTACAGTTTTTCATAGGGTTTTAGGTGATCATAAACATTCTATAGCACTTAACATTCAAAATTAGTTTATTAATTTAAAATACTTTTAAAGTATTTTTTTTTAGATTTATAAGATATTACATATATTCAGTTACATTTTCTAATTTTACCAGTTTGTGCTGGATGGCTTTTCAAGGTTGACACATACAGATATAATTTGTTTTATTACACTTTGCTTTCTTGCTCTTGCATATCATGCATTTTTTACATATTGAAGGTTCGTGGTGACCCTGCATTGAGCAAGTGTATCAGCATCATTTTTACAACAGCATGTGCTCTCTTTTTGTCTTTTTCACATTTTGATAATTTTCACAATGTTTTCAACTTTATATTATGATTATATGTGTTATAGTGATGTGCCATTAGCAATCCTTGATGTTACTAATTCCTTTGGGGTGACACAAACTGTGCCTATGTAAGTAGTCAAACTTATTCAACAAATGTTTTATGTGTTCCGACTTCTCCATTGACCAGTCTTGGAGCCTTCCTTTCCTCAGGCCTCCTTGTTCTCTGAGACACAACAATATTAGATTTAGGCCAAATAATAACTGTACAATGGCCTCTAAGTGTCCAAGTGAAAGGAAAAGTTGCATGTCTTTAACTCTAAATAAGAAGCTAAAATGATTAAGTATAGTGAAAAAAGGAACGTTGAAAGCTGAAATAAGTTCCAAACTAAGCCTCTTGTACCAATTAGCTAGAGTGTGAATGCAAAGAAAAAGTTCTTGAAAGAAATTAGAAGTGCTACTCCAGTGAATGCAAAAATGATAAGAAGGTAAAACAGCCTTACTGCTGATATGAAGGAAGTTTAGGTTATTTGGGTAGAAGATCAAATCAGCTAGAGTGTTTCCTTAAGCAAAAGCCTAATTCAGAGCAAAGCTCCTACTCTCTTTAATTCCATGAAGGCTAAAAGAGAGGTGAGAAAGTTGCCAAAAAAAAAAAAAAAAAGAGTTTGAAGATAGCAGAGGTTGGTGAGGTTGGTTCAGGAAGTTTAAGAGAGCATCAAATAAAAGTACAAGATAAAGCAGCAAAGGCTGATGTAGAAGCTGTAGCAAGTTATTCTGAAGATCAGGCTCAGATCATGGATGAATGCGGCTATATCTAATAAGTGATTTTTAATATAGACAAAATAGTCTTTTATTAGAAGAAGTTGCCATCTAGAGCTTTTATAGCTAAAGAAAGGTTACTTACTGGCTTCAAATCTTCAAAGGACCAATTGACTCTCTGGACAGAAGATCATGCAGCGTGTGACTAAGTTGTTTTATTGAACTTTGCCAATAATGATGAGCCAATGCTCATCTACTACTTCAACACCCTAGTGCTATTAAAAATTATGCTAAATCTATTTTGCTTGTGCTCTAGAGATGAAATAACAATACTGAATATTTTAAGCCCAATGTTGAGAACTTTTACTTAGAAAAATATTTCTTTCAAAATATTACTGCTCAATGACAATGCACCTGGTCACCTGATCATTCTAATAGAGACATCTAGGGAGAGTAATGTTGTTTTCATGCCTACTAACACAACATTCATTCTGAAGCTCATTGATAAAAGAGAATTTTGATTTTCAAGTCTTATGATTTCATAAACACATTTTCTAAGTCTATGGTTGCCAAAGATATTGATTCTTCTGATGGATCTGGGCAAAGTCAGTAAAGATTAATACTTCTGGATCTTATTGAGAACATTTATAAATCATGGGAGGTCAAAATATCAACATAATAGAAATTTGGAAGCAATTGATTTCAGCCCTCAGAGATACCTTTGAGAGGCTCAAGACTGCAGTGGGGGAAATAACTGCAAATGTGATAGAAATAGCAGAAGAACTAGAATTAGAAGTGGAGCTTGAAAATTTGACTCAATTGCTGCTATCTCATGGTAAAACTTGAATGGTTGAGAATTTGTTTCTTTAAATAAACAAAGAAAGTTGCTTCTTGAGATAAAATCTAATATTGGTGAAGATTCTATAGAACATTGTTGAAAAAACAAAAGATTTAGAATATTGCATAAACCTAGTTTATAAAGCAATGGTAGGTTTTGAGAAGCTTGATTCTAATTTCAAAAGAAGCCCTACTGTGGATAAAATTCTATCCATAGCATTGCATGCTACGGGAAAATCTTTCATGAAAGGAAGAGTCAATTGATACAGCAAATTTGTTGTTAACTTATTTTTCAGAAATTGCCATGGTCATCTCAATCTTCAGCAACCACCATCCTGATCAATCAGCAGCCAATAACATGGAGTCGTGACCATTCACCAGCAAAAAGTTTATGAGTCACCAAAATATCAGATGATCATTAGCATCTTTAAGCAATAATGTATTTGTAATTAAGGTATGTACACTGTTTTTTTAGACATAATACTATTGCATACTTAGTACACTACAGTATAGATGTAACTTTTATATGCACGGGGAAGCCAAAAGAATTCACAGGGCTTGCTTTATTGTGATATTCACTTAATTGCAGTGGTCTGAAAATAAACTTACAATATCTCAGGTATGTTTCTACCATAGTAAAAAAAATTTATATTAATAAACGGTGATGATAATGGTGGATTTGTTTATATTATCAAATGGCACACACACAATTACCCTATCAAGATGTATATTTATGCTTGAAACAGTAAAATATTGTTGTTGCTTAAGTTGAAGTGGATAATGTATTATTTACTTAAGAGTCTTTAATTAATTTAGTTTATTAAGTGGTAGAGAATACAGTTTTTAAAGTAAGTATTAATTTAATTATCTACCATTATCAACGTTAACCAAAGCACACCATAATTTCCATATGTACTAAAACAGGTGCTCAACACTTCTTATATTAATAAAAAAATCTACATGGATAATTACTTGTTGGACTCCTCATTTAAATGGAAATCAATTCTCTTGAAATAAAGGGCATTCAACAATTAAATACTACTCTTTGAAAAGAACTTTATTCTAAAATAATTTATTCATTACACATTAAAGTTATTATGTGGCTCCAGTAGCCTGAGTTAATAAGGTTTAAAAGGCATTAACTATATTTTTTATTCAGTGTATTATTTCCATTTACTTTGAATCTAAAAAAAAAAATAAGAATTAATGCTGACTTTTTCTAATAGAATTAACTATTTTCAATCAGTATTAAATAACAATTACCCAGTAATAATTTATTTTAAAATTAATTTTTATTCTGTCTTGAATCTTTGAGAGTTTTCCCTAATGACTAGGCTTAACACCTGGATGATGGGTTGATACGGGTAGCAAACCACCATGGCAAACTACACTTACCTATGTAACAAACCTGCACATCCTGTTACATGTACCCTGGAACTTCAAATACCTGTGGATATATATTTAAAAATAAACTTTGTGCTGTCTCCCTCTCCTGCTTTTCTTAGGCCAAATTGGGAAGTGGGCTCAGATTGTCTGCTCAGTCAGCCCCTTCCTCTTACATTATTCTCCACAGTTCCCTCCTCAAGGTACCATGCTATAGTACTTGTTCTTAGGTTGTTTGTATGAAGGGCATGCAGTATTTTCTATGCTAAGACTCTACCACTGTGTCTTCAAAGCATGACATAGCATTTATATAAAACTATGCTTCATAAGAAAAATGTCATTGCAGATACCATAAGGTGTTTCAAACACTGGTTATACTACAGGCATTGGCTTATAAGAATACAAATTATTTTAAAGATATTTGGAGGTTCTTACAAATTTTAAACATCCAAGAATATATCAGTGTTAATTTATTACTGATATGATTACTCTTCATAATTTTTAGAATGAGATTCTGTTACATCAAAATTGACAAAGTAAAAGAAATATTATTTTTTTTCTAGCAGATAGTGCATTTATTTACAGGTTCCCATCCATTTTAACCACAGAGATCTCTTTTAACCACAATGTCAGACAATTTAATGGATTCTCAGAAGAGTATCTGAAGTTTTAATGAAAATTCTGATAATTAAAGAAAAAGCAAAAAAAAAGAAATTGTGTTTTATTTATTTTCTCATTATTACTTTGTAAATTTAGGAAATTGTATATCAATATATATCAGGTATAATATGACAAATGCCTATACCTAAGCCTGAATTAAAGGATTTGCAATTATATACAAAAATCTGAAACCACTGTCCAGCTATTTATTTTCACGCACCTTGGGGCAAGGAAAAAATAACGGGTCAATGGACAAAATTATCTATTGATTGCTCAACAAAGTGCATCCTTTTATATTATAACAAGTTTTATTTTTCCCTTCTAGGTGTTTGTGTATTGGAAAACCATTTGAAGAGTATATCAACTAATTGAAGGCTTAAGTGTGAGTTTGACTTTTTATGATTAATATAGAAATATATTTCCAAGTGGCTTAATTTTCCTTAAAAATGTTAGATACTATTATAAATTGCTTAGTATAGGGAAGACTTTTACCATTACTTATTTAAATTGGGTCTGCAAAGGAAGCCCTGCAGATAAATTTTATACCCACTTAATGCCAAGATGGGCTAGCTGGCTCATGAGATGGTATTGTTGATTTTCCGCTCTTACCTAGAGTCTCTATGTGTTCTGTCATGTGTCAGTTCATGGTTTCTTACTTTCAGGTCCAGATTACTGTGTTGGAGTCAGTTCCCCCAATAGAACCAGAGGTAAAACCAGAGACTTGGGGTAATGTAATTGTGTGTGTGTGTGTGTGTGAGTGTGTGTGTGTGTGTATCTGAGTCTGAGCGTGTGTGTTTGGAGACTAGTATAGGATGAAAGAATGTGGGATAAGAATCAGTTTTGCATAGCATAATGAGAAGAGACATTGTCTGGAAGTTAAAATTATGCAGTGATCAGATGGTAAATTGCAGAAACTTATGATACGTAAAAGGAAGATCCTAAAAAATGACACTGTAGTGCTCGTAAGTAAAAACTGAGTAGTCAAATCAAATATCAGGCTCTCATAGAAAGTGAGTCAATTAAATGAAGAGAAATATTAAGTAGTTGAGCTTTAACATGCAGTGGTCATGGTTCTTCTCTCCTCTAAAGCTGGGACTTTCATTCACAGAGTAGGTGGAATATGATATAACTTGCAGTCTTCACAGAATTTGAGTATTGTAGATAATTTACAAATGATTCAGGCCAGATTGAAAAATAGTTTTGCTCTTCTGATTCTTTGACTCTGGTGTTCTTATCTTTGAGATCATGCATTAGCTAACCCAATTTCTGTTGAAAACACAGGTGCTGAGGGTAATTCAAATCGTGTAGGCACTATGTGAATTTTTCTGTATCCTCCTCATAGGTCTGTTGGTAGGTGTCATTTCTACCATCTGCTTTTATCTTTAGGTAAGCAAGATTCCTGTCTGACTTTGACGTCTGCCCTTGGCCTTCCTATACAGGTTGTAAAGAGTAGTCTAGATGTTTGAAATTATATTTAAAAGTATTACAGTCAATATAGACTAAATTTTAATGCAATAACAACCTCAGAACTTTTACAATCACTGCTAGAGTGAGAGAGAGAGAGAGTGAAAAGAGAATGTCACGTGAGCCGTACATTATCTCAACTGTAAAACACAAAGGTTACCTCCACTCGCATTTCATTGTCCAAAACTAGTCTTATAACTGTGCCTAACTGGAAATAGCATGAACTATTGTGTCTGTCCTGACCAAGGAGAGAATACTGGTTATCAGTCAGTGTCAATACTGTCCACAAATATGAATGACATTTTACGATGTTTTGATTCTACCTGTCACCCACAAAAGTACTTTGCATATAATTGGAAAATTGTATATGCTACATTTTTAAAACAATATTTCTCTCCAATGAGCTACATGTGATAATTGTTTTAGATTATTTAATTTAATATATTACTAAGCATTTTTATATTACTAAGCTTTTTTTCCCACTCAGACAGAAAGTACTCTTACAATCAAAGAAATGCGTTTGTTGTCGTTGTTGTTTTAATTTTCAAACACATTTTCTGGACTCAAAACAGAAACACTACTTCAAACCTTGAACACCAACTAAGTCATAATATCTTTTGTATGGTAAGACACTAGACCCAGAATAATAGAAGAAAAACAGTGGAAGATAAATTTAAAAGTTAATGGAAGAAAATGTAGTGATAGAGAGTTGTAACTATGCCATATTTACTTTTAAAGTGGTAATTTATATCTAAAACAAGTAAGGATTTGATGAGGAAAGAACAGTGAACAGGAGATAGAAGCACAAATCTCTAGATGCCTTTTTGACATTAGTTAGTAAAACAATTTTGGAATGAAACACTGATCTGTTTCTTCAATCGAATTAATTTATAATATCTCACGTATATTTTGAAAAGGAGTTATACTTTGAAATGCAACTGATTAGACTATTTTACTATCTTTTCTGTGAAGTTTAACTTCTTGTAAGCTTTAACTTTTTAATAAAATGGAATCGTTTCTATTGTCATTTTATTACGCAATACTATAGCAAAGCTTTAAAACATAAAAAATACAAGAACAAATGAAATAATAAATAAAGATAAAATTCATAGAATAATTTAGGACACCTGTAATCTATTACAACAAATTATCCTATTAACTTCTAGGATTCTTCTTTGCTTCTAGTATCTCATACGAGAATTTACTAACCTTAAGCTGTCAGATCCTACTTTGTTCACTTCCTTAACCATCTTTTCTGCCTTCATGAGACCCTCGTATTCTTAAACTTTCTTAATCTATAGCAAAATAAATATTAATATTAATTCATGTAAAGATGTATATTTATAAATCTGTTGAT
>CAUYOR010132153.1:0-36120 GCA_963573925.1 Callimico goeldii
GGATAGCCTGGGGAGAAATGCCAAATGTGGGTGAAGGGGAAGAAGGAAGCAAAACACACTGCCATGTGTGTACCTATGCAACTGTCTTGCATGTTCTGCACATGTACCCCAAAACCTAAAATGCAATAAAAAATTAAAAAAGAAAAACAAACAAACAAACAAACAAAAAAACAATAAAAAAAAAAAAAAAGAAAGAAAGAATGAAACTCTGTCTCAAGAAAAAAAAAAGGGAGGGGGGAGAAATGAAAAAATACGTACTCATATTACCTTGCATTTGGATACATAATAAAAATACTGAGCCATAGGGAATAACAAAAAAGCAGAGGAAAGAACAGCATAAACGGGAAGAAATAAGAAGTCTCAGTATCTACCTTTTAAAAAATATTGTTCTTTGTTCCCCCACTAAAAATTGACTACTCATTCCAACTGGTGCACTTAAAATCCATCCTTGAACAGTTAGGGAAATAAACAAACTCAAAAGTCGAATTACTTTTTCCTCCTTTATTCCTTCCTTAAGGTGTATAAATGGACTTTGCAAGTTGCACACATGCTGCTAGGACCCCCCTTTGAAGTGTGGGGGACAATAACTGGTCTTTAACACATTGCTCTTGTCCTCCTTAACCTTGGAAGCCTCAGCCATAACTGACATGAAGCGAGACTTACTTTAACGCTTTGTTTCTCAGGAAAAGACACACAGAATCCAGAAAGAGATCACAAATAAGACAAAGTTGTATCTAATGGGGAGAGGGGGGTAAATAAGTAATTTCAGTTAACAAAATGATTTAGATATTTTTGCATATCAGTATTCAAACTGTATCTTGTCCTTTTAAACTGTTACATAGTGTTCTGCATTATAGCTATATCAGAATTTATGTTTTACTTTTATAAAATTGTATAAATTATATAAAATTTACTCATTTTTAAAATTATTTGCCTTAGTGGAATTTTATTTGTGTATATGTGATTTTTCTCTAGAACAAATCCTTCGAAGTGGAATTGAAGGTTGAAGGCTGTGTACCTTTCACACTTTAATTAAATACAGTGAATAAACGTTAAAAGAGATTCACTGTTATTAGTTACATGAATGCAAATAAAATGAGATCCCATTTTCATTCATTTGTTTGGCAAAGATGTTGACAAGAGTATGAATAAATACGATATGAAAAGATCTCCAAATCATTTTCATAAGTAAAAAAGCAAATTTCAGGAAAACACACACAGAATGATACTATCTAGGTTTTTTGAAATCAACCACCACAAATTAAATCTATTTATTTCAGTATTTATGTGTGTGTGTGTGTGCATGTACACAGGTATATACACACAAGTGTATGTATATTCATCTGTATACACACACATATATACATACAGATAGGCAGGCAGGCAGGCAGGCAGATAGACAGACAGAGAGGTAGATAAATACATAGATAGACGATAGACAGACAGACAGAATTTGAGCAGCCAGAAAACAATTCAGGAGGACACACACCAAAGCAACAACAACTATGAACACTATGGTGAAGCTGAGGATTCGGGGATAGAGAAGCCACGGAGATCTCTTGATTTTATGGTTAGAATTTAAAGCAAAAGCATATATTCAAATAGAGTTCAATTAAAACAAAAAAATACAAAAACGACTCCACTAAATTCTGCTTGTCAAGTTTTTTTTAAAACTAGAGTAAATGGACGTCTAAACCTGGTTTCTAGTCACTTTTAAGGTGAAAAGGTTCTACAGAGGCCAAAGAACTGCTCCTACTTCCAGGGTTTTCTCCTCAATATGAGGAAATTCAGCTGAATAGAGACGGCAAGAAGGAAAAGGAGTCTAGAGAACATGACACGCGAATGAGCCCAAGTTAACACTTAAAAAAAACGTGGCTGCAATATGTTCCATCTGATGCAAGGATAAAACGAGGACGCAGTGTTACCACTTAATGTCAAAAGTTCAGGAAAGAAACAACTATCTGAATTTTTATGCAACTTCTAGAACAGATTCAGTCTTTAGAATTAAATTTCTTTCTTAGGAATGGAGACTGATGGCTTCCGAGTGATGAATGTGGAAGGCTCATTGCTCAGGCTCTCTGAAAGACTACAGAAACACTGAAACAAACACTTTGCCTCCAATCGGCAAAGATAAAAAGGGTATTATTTCAGCGCTCCCCGGAATCTTCTGCAACGTGGTTCAGAGAACAGAGGGCAGGATTTGCATGGCATCCTTTAGAAATGGATGAGGGAAGAAGGCTCTGGAACCACCACAGCCCAGCGCTGCACAACCCAAAGACAAGAGCAGCTTGGCACTTGTGACTCGGTCAGGGCACATCTGTGTCCTGACACAGCCACTGGGATGAGTGTTTGGGATGTGAGTACTTTCCAAACACAGCCTTTCTTCTTTCCTGGTAACAGCAGTCAGAGTGGCTCACAAGAAAGCAGTACTTTCTGTGATCGGACCGCAGACCAGAGGAAATGGAGACGGCTGGGGCTATGTGAGTTAGTTCATTGCTAAATACCAACCAGTAGCTCTGGAGATGCCCTGCACCTACAGACGGTATTCAAACCCCAAAAGGTCCTCAGACAATGCCTGGACAAAAAGTAATTTTCTTGTTTGAAAGCAAAAAGCACCTCTACCTTTCTTCCGCTTCTGTGGGCCCGGGTGTTCTCTAAGACAGGCTATTCTTTACAAGACTAAAAACATCCTCAGCAACTAGCTCTAAAGAAATTTGGCATCATCATATTCAGTACCTTCAATAAAGGTAACAGCTCTCTACCACTTAAAAAGAAGCACATCAACTAAATAAAATGGCAACAAATTACAGTCAATGAACACTACTGAGATTTAATAAACTGTTCAGTACAAAATGAGGCACCAATTGACATTTTTAAAGTACATACATTGTCTTATTTCTTAAAGAGATTATCATTTTAAAGCAGCACGCATTCCACAGTATGACAACTCTAATAAAATTTAAAATATGAGAAGAGTCAAAACAGCATAAATGACAGGTATTACAACTCATGAAACATAAAAAAATGAGATTCTGAAAACCAAACATTGGTCTTTTGGAATCTCGACATCTTCAATAACATTTTCAGAACACATAAAATTCATTTTATAGGTGAGACACAAGAAAAAAGAAATGTGAACTTCCAGTACCTGGTGAAGGCTGGGCTGTGTTCCGTCATCGCGACAAGCAGTTTCAGAGCATATGCTGGTACTGGGTCAGGTTCCACGAGAATGTGCTCATACCTGAAACGGTAAAGACATTTTAAAAACACTCAGCAGGAAAAATTATGTCCAACCTGGAATTCTATATCCAGCCAAACTATCAATTTAGCTTGAGACAGAAAGATATTTTACACACTAACAAAGATTTAAGTAATTTACCTCTCGTGTGCCCCTTCTCAGAAAGTTACTGGCAAATATGCTCTACTGAAATAATAGAATAAACCAAAAATAGAAAGATAAAAGCAAAAACAACTCAGCAGTTTTCTTCACTTAAATGCTACTCTGAAAATAGAAATAATTAGTATACCATAAGGTACAAACATCTGAAAAATATACAGACACTGAAATAAGCTTATGAGTTATCAGACCTACACAGGTTACTTAACCTCTTAAAGTTTGAAACAACTTCACTTTCCAGTGCTGATAATGATAGTCACTAACCTCATAAAACATTGTTCTTGGGAAGATTCAGTGAGATAATCCACGTAAAACAATTAGTATTGAGCTGGGCATATAACAAGAGACCAATAAACATTAGGCATTTGTGTTGAAGATCTCCAAGAACACCCTCACATTCAGAGACTCGCTAGAGAATTCACAGGACTCAGCAAGGCCACGATGTAGCACAGCAGCGTAGAAAGGCCGCCTTCTGAATCCCATGGGAAAGGGTGGGCACGGAGGACTGCAGGATGCCAGGTGCCAGTTTCCTGATGTCCTCTGTCTTCCATGAGGGGTCACACTCTTACCCCAGCATGAAAATACAGCACGTGTGTGGGATGTTCCTGCCCAAGGAAGTCTACTGGGTACTCAATGGCCAAAGTTTTTGTAAGGGGCGGGTCATGTAGGCAGCCTCTATCTAAAATGTATCAGAATTCCAGATTCCCAGAAGGAAAGCAGCTGTGTTCAGGATAAACCATACCATTTGCTCAGTCGAGGCGCAGTGAACTACCCTTACCAGCTAAGTGTTAACTGGGTGCACTCCGACAGCCAAGTTCCTAGATGTCTAGCCAATTACGATTTTGCTTACAAAATTTTTGTAAACAAAAAAATTTTCTGGATAGCAGTATCAGGCCTGCTATGTTAACTCTTTTCTGCACAGCAATTATTAATACTTGAAAACCTAAATTTATTACCAAAGAGAATAAAACTCAAAATGTCTTCATCAAAATTTCCACAACAAAATTCTCCCATGCTTGTTTTCCAATGTGATTAGGCAGAGGCACATTTATGTGCTATGTCTTACCTACTGAGGTTCACAGTCCAGTATGCAGCACTGTGTAGATGCTCAATAAACAAGCATCAAACAACTAAACCAACAAACTGACCAATGTTATGATTTAATTCTCTGGAATAGTCAACTACCAAAAAGAGAGAGAAATACCTCTAAAATTCCTAACTGGATATTTAAAAATCTGTGATATAAAACAGACGCTTTTCATCTAGAGAATAGGGTCCCAGGCTGACTCAGAGCTTATTTACTCTCATTTTGGAAATAATTGTACAAAAAGCCTAATTATATAGCCTGTAAGCAAATGTATATATTTGCTACACAGGAGGCTCAGGCAGAGGACTGCTTGAGTCCAGCCATCTAAGGCTGCAGTGAGCTATGATGGCACCCCTACATTTCAGCCTAGGCGAGAGAGCAAGACCCTGTCTCTTAAAAAAAAAAAAAAAAAGACAAAAAAATGCTGTGAAACATTACTGACTGAAATCAAAGTGTCTTGAGACTGTTTGAGGTTATCTAACCTTGAAACAGGAGGGAAGAATAAAGCTTATACTACTAGCTTGTGCATAAGAATTTTCCCAAAGAACATTGTTCTGTTTTCCTCCTGTTGGAAAAAATGAAGGGCAAGATTCATAATGGGCATGTTTAGAATACACATATTGAATATATTTTAGTTTAATCAAATGACAGTTTTGTAATGGTGAGCAAGATCTAGCCAAAGGAAGGCTGTGATTTATTTTGTCTTTGAAAGTGCAGCTAAGCTGATAGTAATTGAGTCCTGCACTCCTTTGAATGCAACTTAGCAGAAAAAAGTATACAGTGATGAGCCCTGACTCTTGAAATGGCCTCACAGAAGGCTGACCAGTGAAGAGCTGGCCCATTTTGATGGACAGGGGCTGGAGAGGAGCACTCCATGAGCCCCGAGGCTGGCCACAGATTAAGATCACTGTTGACATCACAGGCCCAGTGCAGACAGCACTCCTGAACCTCACCCTTCTACCTCTAGGATCTAATCTAAACAGGATGTCCTTGCTAGAAGCCAAAGCAGCAGAGGTCCAGGCAGGAAAGGCCATTCACACTAAATTCACATCCATCCCAAAGAAAAGAAAATCCCTTTTAAAAAAATCACATTTTCGGGACCTAAGTCAACAAACTGAAGGTGAGAGAGTCCCCGACTCTCCATTCTTCATTACCAGTTCTATAATTAATAAATCCCTGTCCTGTCAGTGCCTGATATAAACAGGACCCAATTAGGTCAGCTGGGAGAAAACCAAAACTGGCTAAGTCACTCTGGATTACCACGAGAAGATATTCTGAGGGACGTGATCAAACCATTGGTCAAGTAAAGGAAAGTGTCTCCTTCTTGAATAAATGAAGTCCATTCTGCAGGGATTCAGCCAGCGACTCAAATTTACATCTCAATGAGTGTGCTGAGAATGTGGGGTAGTGTCCCAGAATATTCCACACACTTTAAGGTGAAATACAATGAGGAAGATTCTCCTAAATAAAAAGCTAGAAAACATTATAAAACCACAGTAATTATTACATACAGGGTGGACTAAAGAATACATACATAGTCACGTGCCACGTAACAACATTTTTGGTCGATGACAGATGGCATATACAACAGTAGTCATATAAAATTTTTTTCTATACCTTTTCTATGTCTGGATATATAAATTCTTAGTTGTGTTACAGTTGCCTGCAGTATTCAGCGCAGTAACATGCTGCGTAGGTTTGCAGCCTGCAAGCTACAGGCTATTCCACATAGCCTGGGTGTGTGGTAGGCTCTGCCACCTAGGTTTGTGTATGGTAAACTCTGTGATGTCTGCACAATGATAAAACTGCCTAAGGGTGCATTTCTCAGAACACATTCCTAAGTGACGCGTGACTGTAAATCAAAAGGAAAGAAAGGTGACACCTAACACTGGACAGGAAGAAGTAAATTTAGAAAGGGAGTTACACCGGTCAGACCGTATCTCAAGAAAATGTATATCTAATAAATTTAAATTTTAAGTTAAACATTTTGACTTCATTAGAATACTAAAAATGTGTAAATATTCACGTACTGTTGGGTAAAAAGGCGTCTTCAGCATAACAAATGTAAAATGAATGAGAAAAATATTTATAACTTTAAAGTTTTTAAAAGTTAAATATTTCTGAATGGCAAAACCACCATAAACAAACCAAATGAGGAAAAGATTATTTGCAGAATGTGGGTGAAACAAAAAAAAATTAATGTTCTTACTATATAAAGAGCTACTACAAATCAATAAACCTACCACAGAAAAACAGACAAAATTGACCAAAGAAGAAAATAAATGGCCAAGAAGCATGGGGAAGAAATGATCTACTTCATCAACCTCTGGAGGGACACAAAGCAGAGCCAACGAGGGTACAATAAAACGGGCAGTTTCATAAAAGGAAGCTGGTAATATCAAGGTGCATTCTGTTTGGAAAAAACAAACAGCAGAATGTATTAAATACCTTTAAAAGGCATATGATTTTAGGCGTTGGGGAGAGAGACAGGGTCTCCCTTTGTTGCCCAGGTTGCAGTGTGGTGGGAAGATCCTGGCTCACTGCAGCCTCAACTTTCCAAGCTCAAAGGATCCACTCACCTCAGCCCAGCTCCCTTCCCACTCCCACCCCAAAGTAGCTGACACCACAGGCGCATGTGACCACACCCATCTAATTGTTTTATTTCTTGTAGAGACAAGGTCTCACTATGTTGCCCAGGCTGGTCTCGAACTCCTAGACTATAGTGGCCCTCCCACGTTGGCCTCTCAAATGCTGGGACTACAGGAGTGAGCCATGGCACCTGGCCAAAATGTATATAAACTTTTACACAAAAATTTTACTCCTAGAGAGTCTACAAAAAGAAACAAGAAGGTGTCCAAGGATGCAGCCATAAAAAATGGTCTTTGAAGCATTATATATAATGTAAAATACGGAGAACTCCTAAATGTTTAGTGATTGGGAATTGTTTAAATGATTTTTAGTACACTTATAAATGTAGGTATACATAATTTCATTATGAGACAGCCAATTATATGGTATTATATAAATATAGATATAGTCACAGACATAGATAGTAATAATACAATGTCCATGAATAGAGGGGACAGACAGGTTCCGAACAGAGAATTTCGGAATGTACTGGGCAAATCTGACCAGGAATGAAGGAACCATAGAATGGAGCAGGAATATATTAACTTAAAATGGTAGAAAAGAAGCAAAACACTGAGAGTCTTGAATACTTGGGTAAATACTGTTAATGTGTTCTACAATCTTTAGGTTAAAATGTTTCTAAGCAAGGGAAGGATTTAAGGAAGATTTAAAATGCAAATCTAAAAGAATGAGACATGGATCTGAGGCTTGAAGAGTTTACAGAGATATGTGTGGAAAGAGATATTCTGGGTTTAGGTACAGAGCTGGTTGCCAAACAGCAAGGACCCTGAGGTAAAAATCTAACTAACTAATGAGAAGGTCCAGGACATTCCTCTAGACTGCTACAACAAAGGGGTAGATGGCTGATGCTTTTTGGCATTTTCTGTACAGTCTCTTTGAAAATGTGAACTAGGTGACATCGTTAGTCAACTCCAAAACTATGGGGATTCAGTCAGGGTGCCGGCAAAAATATTAAGGGAAAAATATGAAAGAAAGTTAGAGAATGTAGACTTAAACCCGTTTAGAAAACCTAAGGGTTTTTTCTATAGTTCTTGGCCGAAGTCAGCCTTCTCCCCTTAGT
The DNA here is from genome assembly GCA_963573925.1 of Callimico goeldii. Classification (NCBI taxonomy): domain Eukaryota; kingdom Metazoa; phylum Chordata; class Mammalia; order Primates; family Cebidae; genus Callimico; species Callimico goeldii. The sequence continues at coordinate 8,194 of CAUYOR010132153.1, forward strand.
TAAATAAATTAGAGTAGAAACAAAGCAATGTGGGGAGTTTATCTAACTAACTTGTTTACTCATGTGGTCTTAAAACTAACCTTTGAGCCAGAAGGCCCTCTCGGGGTGAGGTGGACCAGGGAAATTACCCTCTAATGGTGTTTGCTTTGGGCTCAGAACCTGGCCTTAATCTTTCTCTAGAAGCGTGCTGACTTAGAGCCTCTGTTGTTAAATCTTTACCGAATAAATGTGAAGAGGGCCAACTAGTCAGGGTTGTGTAGCTGCAATCTCTGTGAGTGGCTCATGAACACTTGTTCACTGGAAATTTGTGTCTGAGTGCATTTATTCATCTGTCGCACAGCTGAGGTCTGTGGGACAGACCCTGGCACAAAACATTATAAAATGAAATTAAGTACAAGTCAAACAATAGTTAACTTCAGGACTTTCCAGTCTTGTGATTTTTATGTGATTGAGCTCTGTGTGATTCTCTGGTGTTCTGCATGGATACACAGACAAAAATACATCAATAGTTAAATAGATACATAAAGGAATAGTGAAATGGACAGTCTGGTGGGAAAACCTATATACATTCCTATAGGTATGTATATACACACACATACTTTTTAAAGTAAAAGAAAGGTAGGTACTTCAAATGTGTTAAATATAATTGCACACAGTAAGCCCTACTCTCTTCTGGGTTGTCTCTTCAATTAGATCAACAGCAAATTTTCATTATGAAAGCCTAAAATAGATAAAAGAAATGATTTCAATAAAGAAACACCCAAGATTTACAAAATATATCCAAAGAAATGAAGTGGTATAATTATCCTGATTGAGAAGGAGCAAATAATATTTAACTTTATGTTCTATTACCTCCCACAACTCTCAAACTATCCCAATTTACATTTCAGTAGTTTGTATCCACAAGAAGGAGATCACTGTACCTAAATGTGCCAATTTCAGCACAGACTCAAAACATTATACAATGAGTAAGCAAAGGAAAGAAGGTAGAATATTATGACGCTTTTGATGCAAAAATATCCGAAGTTAAATTTTATCTACGAAAGATTTATCAAAGGTGAAAACATCCCATGCTCATAGATCAGAAAAATTAATATCATTAAAATGACCATACTGTCCAAAGCAATCTACAGATACAACAAAATCTCTATGAAAATACCAAGGATATGTTTTACAGAAATAGAAAAAGAATCAAAACATTCATATGGAATGACAACAACAGAAAAGGCCAGAAGAGTCAAAGAAATCCTGAGCAAAGAGAACAAATCTAGAAGCATCACACTACCTAACTTCAAAATATGTTACAAGGCTACAGTAACCAAAACATCATGGTATTAGTATAAAAACAGACACACAGACCAGTGGAAGAGAATAGAGAACGAAGAAATAAATCAACACATTTGTAGCGAATTAATCTTCAACAAAGTCATGTATACTGGGAAAAGGACACTCTCTTCAACAAATGGTGCTGAAAACACTGGATAACCAAATGCAGAAGAATAAAACTGGATCTCTCTCTCTCATCATATATATCATAATAGATTAGACATAAGACCTGAAACTATAATATTGCTAAAAGAAAACACAGGGAAAACTCTTCAGGACATTGGTCTTGGGAGAGAATTTATAGCAAAGACATTAAAAGCACAGACCACATAAACAAAAATAGACAAATGGGATTATATTAAACTTAAAAGTTTCTGTGCAGCAAAATAAAGTCAACAGAGTCAAGAGACAATCTGTTTAATGGGAGAAAATATTTGCAAACTACACAACCAAGAGGGGAACTAATATCCAGACTATATAAGGAACTCAACTTAGCAGTGGAAAACAATAATAACAATAATCCCATTTAAAAGTGGGCAACAGTCACAAACATTCCTTAAAAGAAGGCATACAAATGGCCAGAAGGCACATGAAGAGAAGCTCAATATCAAATCATCAGGGAAATGCAAGTCAAAACCACAATGAGATATCATCCTATGACAATTAAAATGGCTGTTATTAAAAAGACTAAACAGAAGAGATGTTGGCAAAGACGCTAAGAAAGAGGAATTCTTCTGCATTTTTGTTAAGATGCAATACGGCCATTATGAAAAACAGTATGGAGAATTCTTAGAAAACTTAAAATAGAACTACCACATGATCCAGCAATCCCACTACTAGGTATTTATCCAAAGGAAAATAAATAAATATATCAAAGAAACACATGCACTCCCATGTTTCTTGCAGCACTATTCACAACAGCAAAGATCAGGAATCAACCTAGCATCCCTCAACAAATATGGAATACACACATAATGGAATACTATTCAACCACAAAAAAGAAAGAAATCATGTAATTTGCAGCAATATGGATGGAAATAAATGTCATTATATTAAGTAAGTAAAATAAGCCAGGCAGAAACAGACAAATACCACTTGCTTTTATATGTTGGAGCCAAGAAAGTTTCTCTAATAGAATTAGAGGGTGAAATGATACATTCCAGGGACTAGGGAGGATGTCTACGTAGAGTGGAAAATGAAGAGAAGTTGGTTAATGAGTACAAACATGCGGTTAATTAGAAGGAATAAATTCTACTCTTTGATAGAGAAGTAGAGCGACTGTAGTTAACAGTGTATTGTACTTTTAAAAAAGCTGAGAGGACTTAAAATGTAGCCACACATAGAAATGCTAAATACCTGCGTGGTAAGATACCCCAAATACTCTGACTTAATCATTACACACTCCATGCATGCAACAAAACTTCATATGTACCCATAAGTATATATAAATATAATGTCTACACAATTTTTATTTTTTGAGACAGGATCTCATTCTGTCACCGAGGCTGAAGTACAGGGGCATGATAATTGTTCATTGCAGCCTTGAATTTCCTGGGCTTAAGTGATCCTCCTATCTCAGCCTCCCATGTAACTGGATTATAGGCACAGAACACCACTTCCAGCTAATTTTTTCTAGTTTTTTGGAGATATAGAGTCTCACTATGTTTCCCAACAAGCTAGTTTCAAACCCCTGGCCTCAAGCAATCTGCCTGCCCTGGCCTATCAAAGTGCTGGGATTACACATATGAGCCACCATACCCAGCAATAACTTTTAAAAATATAGTACAAGAGTATAAAAACGCCATTTCTTTTACTATTACTGTACATTAAGTTTTGGGATATATGTACAGAATGTGCAGGTTTGTTACACAGATAAAAATGTGGCACAGTGGTTTGCTGCACCCATCAACCTGTCATCAACATTAGGCATTTCTCCTAATGCTATCCCTCTCCTAGCCCCCCTATCCTCCAACAGGTCTCAGAGTGTGATGTTCCCCTCCCTGTGTCCATGTGTTCTCATTGTTCAACTCCAGTTTATGAGTGAGAACATTCAGTGTTTGGTTTTCTGTTCCTGTGTAGTTTCCTGAGAATGATGGTTTCCAGCTTCATGTCCCTGCAAAGGACATAAATTCATCCTTTTTAAGGCTGAATAGTATTCCATGATGTATATGTGCCACATTTTCTTTATCCAGTCCATCACTGATGGGCATTTAGGTGGGTTCCAAGTCTCTGCTATTGTGAACAGTGCTGCATATGTGTGCCTGTATAATTATAGAATTATTTATAATCCTTTGCATATATACCCAGTAATGGGATTGCTGGGTCAAATGATATTTCTGCTTCCAGATCCTTGAAGAATAACCACACTGTCTTCCACAATGGCTGAAGTAATTTGCACTCCCATCAATAGTGTAAAAGTGTTCCTATTTCTCCACATCCTCTCCAGCATCTGTCTCCTGACTTTTTAATGATTGCCATTCTAACTGGCATAAGATGGTATCTCATTGTGGTTTTGATTTGCGTTTCTCTAATGACCAGTGATGATGAGCTTTTCTTCATATGTTAGTTGGCTACATAAATGTCTTCTTTAGAGAAGTGTCTGTTCATATCCTTTCCTCCCTTTTTGATGGGGTTGTTTTTGTCTTGTAAATTTGTTTAAGTTCCTTGTAGAATCTATATATTAGTTCTTTGTCAGATGGACAGATTGGGAAAATTTTCTCCCATTCTGTAGCTTGCCTGTTCATTCTGATGATAGTTTCTTTTGCAGCGTGGAAGCTCTTCAGTTTAGATATTGTTTGTCAATTTCGGCTCTTGATGCCATTGCTTTTGGTGTTTTAGTCATGACGCATTTGTCCATGCCTATGTCCTGAATGGTTATTGCCTAGGTTTTCTTCTAGGGTTTTTATGGTTTTAGGTCATAAGTCTTTAATCCATCTTGAGTTAATTTTTGCATAAGGTGTAAGGAAGAAGTCCAGTTTAAGTTTTCTGCATATGGCTAGCCAGTTTTCACAACACCATTTATTAAACTTTCCCCATTGCTTGTTTTGTCAGGTCTGTCAAAGATCAGATGGTTGTAGATGTGTAGTGCTATTTCTGAAGCCTCTGTTCTGATCCACTGGCCTATATATCTGCTTTGATACCAGTACCATGCTATTTTGGTTACTGTAGCCTTGTAGTATAGTTTCAAGTCAGGTAGTGTGATGCCTCCAGCTTTGTTCTTTTTGCTTATAATTCTCTTGTCTATGTGGGCTTTTTTGGTTCCATATGAAATTTAAAGTAGTTTTTTCTAAGTCTGTGAAGAAAGTCAATGGTAGTTTGCTGGGAATAGCACTGAATCTATAAATTACTTTGGGCAGTATGGCCATTTTCATGATATTGATTCTTCCTAACCATGAGCATGGAATATTTTTTCATCTGTTTGTGTCCTCTCTTATTTCCTTGAACAGTGGTTTGTAGTTCTCCTTGAAGAGGTCCCTCACATCACATGTAAGTTGTATTCCTAGGTATTTTATTCTCTTTGTAGCAATTGTGAATGGGAGTTCATTCATGATTTGGCTCTCTGTTTATCTATTATTGGTGTATAGGAATGCTTGTGATTTTCTTCACATTGATTTTATATCCTGAGACTTAGCTGAAGTTGCTTATCAGCTTAAGACAACTTTGGGCTGAGATGACAGGGTTTTATAAATATACAATCATGTCATCTGCCAACAGAGACAATTTGACTTCCTCTCTTCCTATTTGAAAACTCCTTATTTCTTTCTCTTGCCCCATTGCCTGGACCAGAACTTCCAATTGTATGTTCAATAGGAACGGTGAAAGAGGGCATCCTGCCCTTGTGCAAGTTTTCAAAAGAAATGCTTCCAGCTTTCACCCACTCAGTATGATACTGGCTGGATGTGAAATTCTGGGTTGAAAATTCTTTAAGAATATTGAATGCTGGCCCCCACTCTCTCTGGCTTGTAGCATTTTTGCAGAAATATCTGCTGTTAGTCTGATGAGCTTCCATTTGTGGGTAACCCAACCTTTCTCTCTGGTTGCCCTTAACATTTTTTTCCTTCATTTCAACCTTGATGAATCTGACAATTATGTGTGTTGGAGTTGCTCTTCTCAAGGAACTCCACTTTGTGGTGTTCTCTTTACTTCCTGAATTTGAATGTTAGCCTGACTTGCTAGGTTGGGGAAGTTCTCCTGGATAATACTCCGAAGAGTGTTTTCCAACTTGGTTCCATTCTCCCTGTCTCTTTCAGGTACACCAGTCAAATGCAGATTTGGCCTTTTCACATAGTCCCATATTTTTTGGAGGCTTTGTTAGTTTCTTTTCACTCTTTTTTTCTCTAACCTTGTCTTTTCACTTTATTTCACTGATATTTATCTTCATTCTCTTGAAGATAAATTGATGATTTATCTTCATTCTCTGATATCCTTTCTTCCACTTGATCAATTTGGCTGTTGATAGTTGTGTATGTTTCACGAAGTTCTCGTGCTGTGTTTTTCAGCTCCATCAGGTCGTTTATGTTCTTCTCTAAACTGGTTATTCTAGTTGGCAATGCTCCTTTTAGCTCGGAGGAGTTTGTTATTACCCACCTCTGCTACTTCTGTCAATTCGTCAAACTCATTCCCTGTCCAGTTGTGTTCACTTGCTGGCGAGGAGCTGTGATCCTTTGGAGGAGAAGAGGCGTTCTGGTTTTTGAAATTTTCAGACTTTTTGTGGTTTTTCCCTCATTTTCGTGGATTTATCTAGCTTTGGTCTTCAATGTTGGTGACCTTCTAATGGGGTTTCTGTGTGGACGTCCTTTTTGTTGATGTTGATGCTGTTCCTTTCTGTCTGTTAGTTTTCCTTCTAATAGGCCCCTCTGCTGCAGGTCTGTTGGAGTTTACTGGAGGTCCACTCCAGACCCTGTTTGCCTGGGTATCACCAGGGGAGACTGCAGAACTGCAAAGATTGCTGCCTGCTCCTTCCTCTGGAAGCTTCATCCCAGAGGGGCACCTGCCAGATGCCAGTCAGAGCTCTCTTGTATGTTGAGCCCTGCTGGGAGGTGTCTCCCAGTCAGGAGGCATGGGGTCAGGGACCCACGTGAGGAGGCAGTCTGTCCCTTCACAGAGCTCGAGGGCTGTACTATGAGATCCATTGCTCTCTTCAGAGCCGGCAGGCAGGAAACATTTAAGTCTGCTGCAGCTGCTTCCACAGCTGCCCCTTCTCCCGGGTGCTCTGTCCCAGGGAGATGAGAGTTTTATCTGTAAGCCCCTGACTGGGGCTGCTGCCTTTCTTTCAGAGATGTCCTGCCCAGAGAAGAGGAATCTAGAGAGGAGTCTGGCTACAGTGGCTTTGCTGAGCTGTGGTGGGCTCCACCCCAAAACATTTTTTTAATTAAAAAAAATTATCTAAGGAAAGAACAAAAATGAAATACTCCTTTGTATTAGGATTCCTATCAAAGATGGACAGGTTTATACTTATTTTCACACAGATTGCTTACGGCTAAGGGAGACAGAGCAGCAATGCAGAATCATCCCAATGTCCTTTGAGTCAGATTGAGAGAAATGAGATAGTCAAACTCGTGATGTTTACTGGACGTTATTCTGACGGCAGCTAAACAAGCCTACAGTGTGTTGCTGCTAATAGAATCCACCTACAAATTCCAATTCCTAAAAGGAAATGTCATTTTAATTTGTAAGGAATCATTCTTTCTCGGATTCCAAAAAACAAAGCCTGAATAATTTATGAAGTTACTATGGCCCTGATGATTTTACAAGTCACAAGAGAATTACAAAAAAGAAGGGCTGTACTCATTTTCCCCGGGAGAGAAATGTTGAATGCCATACTGTCAAAAAAATGCTGTAAGCACATTTACATCAGCATCATCTCTTTTCAATACAAACACTCAAAGCTAAAAAATACACATCTAAAACTAAAATATATGTTGGCAAAATGGTTCCAGTCTACCAAAGGCAAATTGCATGGCAAATATTTCCCAAAACTTACGACATCACTTAAGCCTTGCCTGACTACGCTATTCAAAACAGCCAGCCTCCCCCATTCTCCTTCCCAACACTCACTCTTGCCTCCTAATGGTTCATAGTTTTCTTTACAGTACTCACAATTAGCTGAAGTCATCCCGCATATTCATCTCTTCACTGCTTTGTCTTGCCCACAGGAATGTAAGCGCACTGAGGGGCGGGGATTCACTCTTGTTAACCATTGCATCCCCAGTGCCTGGCACATGGAAGTCACTTAATATGTATTTATGAAATTAATTAATTAAAAAAAAAAAGGAGGCAGTGAGGAAGACTGGAACAGTCTTAAAGTGCATATGCACAATCCCACAATATAGTATTAATACAAATTAGATTTTCATTCGTGTAAGTATTGAAATTGCCACCTCCCAAGAAAAAGCAATGGTGTTTCCTCAGTGAAAAATGTAGTCCCATGCACATTTAAATCCCATGCACATTTAAATACTAAAAGAGAAATGCCCTCACCTTATGTAACAAGTCTCTGAAAAAAGAGTCCAAATAGTCAGCAGAAGACTACTTGTAGTACTAAGATTTCATTGATAATGACTTTGATATTAAACTCCTGAGAGGTGCCGATTTTAATTAATAAGGTCAATTTGGGCTTAAGTTCCATTAAATACTGCCTCTTCTCTTCTGCATAAACCTTTAAAATTAAATCTTGTCTCTCAGCTGAATATAAATCATGGGGTAGTTTTCTGAGTATATGTGGTATCTTTCCTCCCAGAAGAGAAAAAAATCTATGCTCATTAATCACACAGATTAAGCTGTGACACTGGCATTCCAACCATATTAAAGAAAGGAAGGTAACTGACTGGAGAGGGCGAGGGCACACACACTGAGTTAAGGGCAAGGTCAAGATCTGAATCCAAACAAGAGCCGTAAGATAAAGATGACCATGCCCAGTATCACCAACTTAATAAGCAGAGAGTTTCCTCAAGCTGGTGGCAAAATATGAAGTCAGCGTCCAAGCATGTCAAGAATTTGACACATGGTTTCCAGCCTGTGGATGGAGGGACTCTGTAAGAAGAAATACAGGCAGTGCAGATATGGGTACTGTAATCCTACAAATGCACCATGGGTTGAATAATTGCCCCCAAAAAGGTGTGTTCAAGTTATAACACCCAAAACACATCAATGTGACCTTATTTAGAAAAAGGGTTTCTGAAGATGTAGTTAAAAACTCAAGATGAGATCATCCTGGGTTAGGCTGGGTGCTGTGGCTCACACCTGTAACCCCAACACTTTGGGAGGCAGAGGTGGGCAGATCATTGAGGTCAGGAGCTGGAGACCAGCCAGGTTGACATGGTGAAAGTCTGTCTCTACTAAAAATACAAAAGTTAGCTGGGTGTGGTGGCACACACTTGTAGTCCCAGCTACTTTGGAAGCTGAGGCAGAAGAATTGCTTGAACCCAGGAGATGGAGTTATGGTGAGCCGAGATTGCACCACTGTACTCCAGCCTGGGTGACAGAGGGAGACTCTATCTCAAAACAAAACAAAACACACACAAAAAAGATCATTCTGGATTTAAGATGGGCCCTAAATCTAAATCCAGTGACGGTGTACCCATAAGAGAAAGGCAGAGGAAAATCTGAGGCAGGGGCCCAAGGCAGAAAGCCACATGAAAGCAGAGGCACAGATTGGACTGACCCACCACAAACCACGCATTGCTGGAAGACACCAGAGACACAAAACGGATTCTCCCTCAGAGCCGCCCGAAGGAACCCCCGCCACCGATGCCTTGATCTCAGACTTCTGGCTTCCTGAACTGCTACAGAATGAATTTCTTCTTCTTCAAGATAGTTGGTTTATATAACTTGTTATAGGAGCACTAAGACCTATGCAACTGTCTTGCATGTTCTGCACATGGACCCCAAACCTAAAATGCAATAAAAAATTAAAAAAAAAAAAAAAAGAAACTAATAAAAACAAGAAGCTGAATTCTGTCCACAACCTAAATGAGCCTGGATGCAGATTTCTCTCGAGCCATTAAACGAAGACTCAGCCCAGGGGATGCCTTGATTTCAGCTATGTGAGAACCTGAGCAAGAACCCAGGGACAGTGTGGCAGACTTCTGGCCTTGGAGCTGTGACCGAATAAATGGGCATTGATTTAAGCCACTAAGTTCGTGGTAATTTGTTATGTATCAGCAGAAAACTAAGCCAATATTTAGAGTTTAATTTTCTTGTATTATATTAATACTTAGAACCTAAAGTTACATAAAGTTTTGATGGTGAGTATCCTTTTCTTTTCTTGACCTTAGTGAAAATGTCCTTAACTAAGCAATACTTCTAAAATGGTGACGGAAGGAGCACTAGAGTTCAGAGAGACGTCAGTGGGTAGGTCATGGGAAATAGCGTCCTCAGGGCACAGAATGCTGAGAAAGCCTGAGCTTTAGGAAGTGTGAATTGTAAAACTCAAAACCAAATCAGTTTCGGAAAGAACACGTTCCCTCCAGATTTACTAACATTATCCAGGCCCAGAGTTTAATAAAGGTGGCTTCAAGATAAAATCAGTGTTTCAGTACACATTTTTACATACATGACTTACACACTTATTCAGTTAAAAAAAAACAAAAACTTCTGAAATTCTTAGGGCTGTCAGAGAGTAAGTTCTGTGGAAAGGCAAAGGCTATCCTGATGTTGGTCATTAATGTTTCCAGCAATTAGAAATATGCCTGCGAAATAAGATGCATTTAGTATCAGGAAAGTAAATGAGCTGATGAAGAGAGAAAATTTTGTCTCTCCAGCTTATTTCAGCTTCCTCTCAATGTGCAGGTTTCTGCAGGAAACAAACTAGCCTGCTTCCTGCCCCGTGTGCTGCCTCTTCCATAGCTTTGCTTAACCCCTTCTTGCCTGGGGTGCCTGCTCCCCTTTTCTTTTGAGACAGGGTCTCACTCTGTTGCCCAGGCTGAAGTGGTGCAGTCACAGCTCACTGCAGCCTCGACCTTCCTGGGCTCAGGTGATCCTTCCACCTCAGCCTCCTGAGTAGCTGGGACTACAGGCGTGCGCCATCACGCCTGGATAATTTTTGTATTTTTTTTCTAGAGATGGGGTTTCGCCACATTGCCCAGGCTCGTCTCAACTCCTGGGCTCAGGTGATCCACCCACCTGGGCCCCCCAAAGTGCTGGGATTACAGGCACGAGCCGGTACGCCCACCGGCCCTATTTGTTTCCTCTCCAGCCACACTCAGGTTTCAAAGTCTAACTCAAATACTATCTCTTTACAAATGGTATTATAATCCACATGTGATAGGCTGTAAGCAAATACTTTGAACTTCATTCTTTAGAAAGTAAAGCATGCTACTATAAGGACACATGCACACGAATGTTCATTGCAGCACTGTTTACAATAGCAAAGACCTGGAACCAACCCAAATGCCCATCGATGATAGACTGGACAGGGAAAATGTGGCACATATGCACCGTGGAATATTATGCAGCAATCAAAAACCATGAGTTCGTGTCCTTTGTAGGGACGTGGATGAATCTAGACAACATCATTCTCAGCAAACTGACACAGGAACAGAAAATGAAATACGGCATGATCTCACTCATAGGTGGGTGATGAACAGTGAGAGCAGATGGACACAGGGAGGGGAGCACTACACACTGGGGTCTATTGGGGGGAATAGGGGAGGGACAGCGGGGAGGGAAGCTGGGGAGGGATAGCCTGGGGAGAAATGCCAGATGTGGGTGAAGGGGAGGAAGGCAGCAAATCACACGGCCATGTGTGTACCTATGCAACTATCTTGCATGTCCTGCACATGTACCCCAAAACTTGAAATGTAATAAAAAGGAAAAAAAAACAGCAACAACAAAAAGGAATCAACATTCTGCCCATTGATCTGCCACTTAATGTGGTCAGGGTAAATTTAACAAGTAATTGGAAATAACAGGATAATTAGAGGGTTGTTGCATAGAAGTTGCTTCTGGTAAACAGGTAATATTTCTAAACCAAAAGTAAGTCTTCACTGAGTATCTCTACAGACCTTGAGCATACAAACTTCAGACCTTCATGTTTCTGAAATAGTAGAGATTACTATTCCCTTAAACTGGCATTTCTGGGAATGTGTTCTGTATGCTGTATAGCCCTACCATAGTTGGGATGGCAATAGGCGTAACTTGAGAACTGCTTCTTAAGTAATTCCTAAGCCTAAGGTATTAAACCTTAGTTAACTCGCTTTTCAAAACCATCTGGAAGAGACTATATCCAAGCTCTAGAAAACTAAACAAAACAAAAATAGGTATGTATAGACCATACTGTCTTTCTAAAACAACAACAACAAAAGCAAGGTGGGGGGTTCTCTTACAAAATCCACTGTGAATTTTAAAGGAAAAAATGCAGTTGTTTTGCAAACTTTTTTACTCTTTTTTTCCCCCCATAGTTCCTTGAGAAAATAATGCTTCAGGAAATCTTCTTAGACTCTTGAAACCAAGCCCAATTCAAATCGGAAAAACAATTAGCAAAGATTTTTCATGGGACCTAGCTGAAATGTGGCTTTGTAGGATGTTTTAATGTTTTTGTTTCTTTGGTTTGCTTATTTTTATGTTTATTTGATTTCATTGTCGGCAGAATTCCCCTTTCCAAGTGTAACTATAATAAGTTACCATACAACTTTACAGAGAATATACCACCAATTTTCAAGGTGATATACGACAATAATAGACAAATTTGCCTGCTACTTTCACAATTTTCAAAGGCATTTTCTTCCTTTGAGTCTCTCTAGCATCCTTGTGAGACATGTCCACCAACAAAAGAAAAACCAGGATGTGACCTCTTATACACGAGTCACTTCTCAGCTATTTTCTCACTTCAGAGGCTAGACTATGTGATTTATGTTTAAGTTGTGTTCACCTGTTAGCAGCTGTACAAATGTTTATTTTCTTGATTTATCAAGTATCCTATAATGCAACCATGATGACAAAATTGAAATGTGACTTGAAAAATTAAATTTTTATTGTTTAACAAATTAACAGGCAGAACCAGTGGGGTGGTGATCAACGTAGCAGCTTTAGTTCGAATTTTCTTCAAATGAGTTTGTTTTTCATCTAGAATATGCAATGTAATATTTATCTCACTTATATGTACTTTGCTTTCTAAACCAGTTCTCTCAACCTTTAGCCATTACACAATCAATCAGTTAAACCAATTCCTCTCATTGGTCTACCTTTTAAACATTGAGTTAGCCAACTGGTTCAGCAAAAATGGATCCCAACACCATTTAAATATATTCTCAATAATTTGTCTTTCGAAGTCTTGGTGAAATTTTCAAAACAGCTGGTCCTTTTTCTCAGGTTATCAGGTCAGAACCAAGAAACATCCTAAGTTCTTGATTCACCAGATGACCAAATCTAAGCCACTCACTAAACATCTCTTTGTATGATGGATACTACAGGAAATATTTTCATTCCTGAAGTCCTAAATCCAGTTGAAAGTTCCATCCGTTGAGCACCTAAAGGACACTAAAGAAATGATAGATGTTGATCTAGGTTTCTTAGCATCTGAAAGTATTTTCTACAGCTTATAAATATGAAACTGCCAATGTTTACAGAGCAGGAATCTTGTTTTATTCATCTATTTTCCAAGTGCTTAGTACAGTGTCTGGCCCAAAATATGGGTTCAAAAAAGGCTGATCATTCTTATTAACTCTTCTGCCTGACAGAAATAAGTAAGTTTCCATTAGTGTTTGACCCAAATCCAGCATGAAGCTGAGGCACTGGGAAATCTGTCTCCATGATACATAAAATTATTTTTTCCAAAATATTCAGAGCATCAAATTAGCTAACAACATATGGGCCAGAGATAAGAGAGCACCCATCAGGGTTTTGGTGTTTTGGTTTTATAAAAACCTTGAGAAATTTTGTTTTGAAGCTGATATTTTCAAAAAAGTTCTTTGAATTTGTCAGAACATTTCAATCATTGCTTTTCAAGGGAAATTTTAGTAATTTTTTTCCAACTGAATGGGAAGCTGTGCTATGCAAACAACAAAGATTCTTTTCTTTTGAAAGTTATTCATGTTCTCCTTCCAGGATTGTCAGGGGAATTGATTTTTTTAAAAAAAGCTTAACCAAGCAGGCAATCAGAGTTATATTTTACTAGAGACAACCTGAACTCTGAAGTTCGCAAGTTTTATGTTTTCTTCTAAGCTGGGGGCCTATGTTTTTCTGATGAGTTCTTAAGTTAGCCAAATAAGTTTGCATGACCTGTAGCCAAGTTTATTTTCTTTTAATGGATATCTCTATTTATTGTTAATAATTTTCCTTTTCTTTCTTTACTCTCATGTGAGTAAACAGTCTGAATTTTATCTGTTTCTCAAGAATAGAAATTATTAGCATGAAGCGACATTCACTGTTTTTTTCAGAAATCATTTTTTCATTGCATTTTCTTTTCTACATTAATGTAAGTTGCTCATAGTTGTATATGTTATTGTCGATATTTTAAATTCAAGAAAAATGACACGGTGTCACACAGCTGCAATTCAAATCTAGGACTTTTAAACTCCAAAGCCTAATTGAGTTCTACTTTCTAGTGGTAGAATAGTTAGTAGAATAGTTTCTGCACCCAGAATAGTTACTGCAGATGCAGGTTTTTCAGACACTACTTTTGGGAATTGTGACTCAGTACATCTTCCCTGGGCTCAGAAATCTGAATTTTTAAAAAGCATTTTGGATGACTCTAAAGCAAGTCATTTACATTCCAATTGACTGGATCACATTTTAGCTAAGAATTAACTACACCTGTTTTCTGTTTTCTGCCTTATAACAACAGTTTGAACTCCACTACCAATCACTGCATAGTATGAACCAGAGTAACTCATTCTCCCATTTGAATCCTGGTTTTCTTAGCTGTTAAATGGAAATAATTATAATTTTTTTTTTCCTCAAAGGAGTAATGTAAATATCAGATAACATAATAGGTACTGCAATGCTTCTATCAGTAGAATGTGTTATTTTAAAACAGTATTAAAGCATATATTTTCATAACAAAAGATGTAAAGCACAAATCATGTTTAGATACTTTAATGTAGGATTATCCAATCACAGTATGGTAAAAATAAATGTTCAGTCTACATTAATAACTTCTTCAATCTACTAAGCTCTCATCAATAGTCACTATGCAATATAGAATATCCTTTATTAACTTACCCACTCACTACCTCTGAACCTATGCACACACATTCACACATTCCAGTAAGGTCAGTATCATCAGTATCTCCTAACTCAGATACATGCATGTGCACCAACTAACACACACAGTTGGAACTGCTAAGTTAGTGGCAGATTTTTCACTGACTCCATTCTACATTTCACTAAAAGATAAAATATAACATCTCTTTTCAAGACAATGAAGATTGGTTAACATGAAGTACCTATGATTGTCACTGACACTTCTACCAACCACATGGACAATGCAGGATTAAGGTGTTTTTTTCCTCAGGTATATGAACTTCCATTACCCACTCCCAGTAGGAGAAAAACTCTGAAACAATTGGTATGACAAAAGAGACTGACACCAACAGTCACAGCTTGATTTCATGGTATACCACATGGGATTTTTCTAAAAATGAAGAAACTTTAGCATTTTCTTGTTATTTGGGGCTACAATGCCATAAGCCTTCCACCTATCCTGTGTCGACTTTAAAAAGAGCAGACCGGCTGGAAAACAAGAGGTAATTTGCATGTGAAAAATAAACAAACAGAAGTCTGCAGTATGCCATCTCAAAAAAGAGAATTGATGTCTTTGTTTAGAAAAAGTGGAGTAACAAAGTTTAAGAGAGGAAATAGCAGGCTAGTAATGGATCATCTTTCCCTTTCTGCTCTCCCAACGTATATTTTAAATAAACCTGACCTGACTTCCCTACATCATCAATAGCCTTCTCTCAGTCCTCAGTGATCCAAGGCTTTTCCTCACCCTAGTACACCAATGTACACAGCGTTAGTTTTTTCTAAATAATGACATCACCATCTCTCACTGCACTTCAGTCATTAAATCATTTTATATTCTACAGCATCAAGAATATATCCCTCTGTCGGCTATGCATGGTGGTTCGTGCCCGTAATCCCAGCACTTTGGGAGGCCAAGGCAGGTGAATCACCTGACGTCAGGAGTTCAAGACCAGCCTGGCCGACATGATGAAACCCTGTCTCTACTAAAAATTCAAAAAATTTGCTGGGCATGTTTGTGGGTGCCTGTAATCCCACCTACTTGGGAGACTGCAGCAGGAGAATCTCTTGAACTCAGGAGTTGCAGTAAGCCAAAATAGCACCACTCCAGCCTGGGCAACAAGAATGAAACTCCATCTCAAGGAGGAGGAAGAAGAAGGAGTAGGAGGAAGAGAAGGAGAAGGACGAGGGGAGGAAGAAATAATCCCTCTGTCTCATATTCATTGCCTTTCACAAGGTTTTCTTCTGTCAAATTTCCATTAATTTCTTGATTTACAGTTTACCCACCCCACTACCTCTGGGTCTATGCACACACACATACACGCACTCTATTAGGGTCAATATCATTAGTATCTCCCAATTCAGATATACACATCTGCCTCCATATTTTCACTAATATTCAAATCTATCAAAAATTATTGAGTGAGACTCTGCACTTAAGTGACTATGAAACGCTTGGGAAGGAAAGATTCCAAAATGTTTCAAAAAGCTGGTTTATAATAGGAGTGACAAGACACTTATTTACTCATAGATAGATAGATAGATATTCATACCTACATACACACACACAAACGCAAATACATGTACGTATGCATAGTATATATTTTGCAGACAGAACTGCTTATACAGTCACCAAAATCAATTTTCTATTTATCCTGAACACACATTTATTTTCCTGCAGGAAGGCTGGGAGACAAATGCATGTTTGAGTTCTGGCTAAGGGTTTGTGGACATATGTGATATATGTCACTTTTGGGCCTGGCTCATACAAAATTTACAAGCATCTGACTCTCTTATTTCCTCTCTTTTCTACCAACTATAGAAGATCCAAGAGGATTATAAAGCTCTGATACAGTGCTGCCTAATAGAAATATTACATGTCAATTTCTAAATATTCTAATAGCCCAAAACAAAAAGGTAAAATTAATTTAAATAATGTATTTTACTTAATTCAAGAAATAAAAAGCATTGTCATTTCCACATGTAAACCATATGAAAATTATTAAATCTAAATTTTAATTTTTTATACTGTCTTTAAAATGGGCATGTATTTCACACTTTCAGATCTAATTTAAGACTAGCTACATTTCATATGCTCAATAGCCGTATGCAAGCTAGTGACTACTATGTTAGACAGAACAGCTCTAGGGGATAGTGGCACCCCGATCTGGAAGGTACCTGTGTCTCTGAAATACTTTGTGGAAGTCCATCCCCCAAACACTCCAACTATTCTATGAGCAAAACTTATATTTCTATTTTGTAAATCTGCCAAGATTTTTTAAGTTGATTAATTCGACAGCTTATCCTAATTCTCTTTTATTATATAAAAATGTATGAACCATAGCACACTTTGAGATACTTCTACCACAAAATCAATGGTACAGACACAGAACACTACTGTAGTAGAGGACACAAGATCTCTTTGGGCTGAGTAGTCCTGGGTGACTTCACACAGAAAAATAAAATTTGAAATAAGAAAAACTAAAATAGCAGGGCACAATGACTCACATCGGTAATGCCAGCCCTTTGGGAGGCCAAGGCAGGCAGATCACATGAGCTCAGGAGTTCAAAACGAGCCTGAGAAATATGACGAAACTAGTCGCTACAAAAACATACAAAAATTAGCTGGGTGTGGTGGTGCATACCTGTAGTACCAGCTACACAAGTGGCTGAGGCAGGAGGATCACTTGAGCATGGGAGGCGGTGGTTGCAGTGAGCCGTGATTGCCCCATTTCACTGCAGCCTGGAGGACAAGATCCTGTTCCAAAAAAGGAAAACTAAAATAAACAAAGTGGATCATGGAAGATATTCCAGGAATGAGTCAAGGAAAAGCACAGGAAGGGAACATCACACACCCAGGCCTGTCAGGGGGTGCAGGCCTAGGAAAGGGATAGCATTAGGAGAAACTAATGTAGATGACGGGGTGATGGATGCAGCAAATCACCATGGCACGTGTATACCTATATAACAAAACTGCACATTCTGCACATGTACCCCAGAACTTAAAGTATAATAATAAAAAAATTAAAAGTCATGTGCCCATAAAATTTTAATTCACAACAAATCAATCTCTCAAAGTATACGTTTATGTAAGAGAATTAATGAGATTTTGATAGAAGATATAAATTAAGACCATAATGAGATCATCTTAACTGACCGACTGAATGGATTTGAACTTTAATCTTCCTCAGATAGATCTCAAAATATCACTTTGTTGTACAATAAATAAATATTGTTTATTTTTTTCATCTTCTATGGAATAGTCTGTGGAACTACAGTATTTAAAATGGATTAAAGCTGGAATGACTTAAAACAGCAAAGTCAGCTTTAAGGCATTTAAAACTGGTTTTGGCAAAAGAAAATGAAGTGTGAAGTAAGGAGTTTGAGGGGGAAAGGGAGAAGAAAGAAAAGAAAACATGTGGGGCAAATCTGTTATATACCAGGTTCATTCATATTTAATCTTCCTTAAAAATGTTATGGAGTAATATTTTCACTAATGCAAAAGTAGGCTTAGAGAGGTGAACCAACACCTAGGTTTTCACACACAGTAAGGGCTAGACTTGGGATTTAAACCTAATTTCATTAATCTTTTCATTTTGAGAAAGTGAGCCATTGTGTTCTAATAATTTGACATTAATATAAACCCATGTTTGGGAGAAGAGTAGTAGAATGTTTAGAAAGTACAACACGGAAGAAACAGTCAAAATAGGAAGAAAATAAAGGAGCAAAATGTTACTAAAACCAACGGGAGAATGAAAGCAAGTAACTTTAACTAGTGGTGCCAAGAGGATCAAAACAGTTTTCTTTGAATAGAGAGCAAGTATGTGCTTATTTATAGACAAAGGAAAATCAAGCAGTGGTCAGGAATGATGATGTTAGAGAGAACAGGGATAATCAAGGCAAACCTCTTATGCTATGGTTAGTTTTTTCACTCTTTTATCCTATAAACTGAAAGAGAACTTCATATATTTATCCACAGTTCAACAGAAAGAGCAGAGAGGGGATATATAAAACGCATGTATGTAAGATTGAACTAGAAGTAGCCAGGTGAGTTAGACAAGTGTCCTCACTGTGGTATTTATTCTTTAGAGCTTACCACAGATGTTTCAGTTCTCCTTTGGGGCACAAGATAGGATTTTACTTCTACACTTCCTCCGACGTTAAGCATGATCATGTGACGTGCTTTAGCCAATGAAATATCAGTGATGCGTCAGAAAATCATTAGGAGCCTGTGCAAGACTCTTATTTCCCTCCCCTTTGCACCAAAATCCTAGAAACCATGCATTAAGATAAACCAAACATGGTATGTTCTCACTTATTAGTGGGAGGTAAGTTATGAGGATGCAAAAGTGTAAGAATGATACAATGGACTTTGGGGACTCAGGGGAAAGTGTGGAAGGAAGTGAGGGAGAAAGGACTACAAATTGGGTTCAGTGTATACTGCTTTAGGGGCACCAAAATCTCACAAATCACCACTAACAAACTTACTCATGCGATCAAATACCTCTTGTTCCCCCAAAAAGCTATGAAAATTTAAAAAATTAAATATAAAACTTCACTTAACTTTGTTTATTGAATGGCAATTTTAAAAAAGATCCTCCCTGTTAATTTAGATTGAGCAACAAGCATGAGCAAAAAATAAATCTTTACTATGTTACGCTACTGAGGTCTAGGTTTACTTATTATTACAGCATAACCAAACCTATCGCAATTAATGTAACAAACATTCTGATGCTCAGTTTATTTCATCTATAAGATGAGTCGGTTGAGTAAGGTTCGGGTGTTTTTTTTTACATGTTTAAAGCCAAAGTGATTCTTAAAATGAAATGTTACTCAATCTGTATAGTGTCTAATAGTAGATTTACTGATTAAAGCAGAGAAAGGTACCCAAACATCAGAATCTCTAGGTTTCCAACTGGCATAATTTCAAAGGCCTTTGAGTTAAAAAGTCTCTTAACTGCCTTTGAAATATGACTAGGTAATTTTTAATAAAAAATATGTTAAAGCACCATTGGAGAGTTAAAGATAAATAAAATACGGTATCAACCACCAAAAAACTTTAAAATCTAATAAGTGGCATAAAACAAGTGCACACATATTTATGATGCAAGACAGAGTAAATTTTATTAAGCAAAATTTTCCGAACATATTTTGACCACAGAACAATTTTAAGAATATATTGACTCGGCCGGGCGTGGTGGCTCAAACCTGTAATCCCAGCACTTTGGGAGGCCAAGGCAGGTGGATCATGAGGTCAAGAGATTGAGACCATCCTGGTCAACATGGTGAAACCCAGACTCTACTAAAAATACAAAAAATTAGCTGGGCATGGTGGCGCGTGCCTGTAATCCCAGCTACTCAGGAGGCTGAGGCAGGAGAATTGCCTGAACCCAGGAGGTAGAGGTTGCCGCGAGCCGAGATCGTGCCATTGCACTCCAGCATGGGTAACAAGAGTGAAACTCCGTCTCAAAAAAAAAAAAAAAAAAAAAAAGAAGAATATATTGACTTGATAGGAACACATAGAAACAAATTCATGCTTCAATTTTAGTGACAGCCAAAATAGTCTCAAAAATTTACTTCTGCAAAAAGAAAAATCACAATGTAATTTGTTTTTATAGATTTACTCCACAACAAATAACATATTACAGAAATTTTAATTTTAAAATTATATTAATAGCAATATATAAATTATCAAACGGGATGCATAACTCTGACCTGTAATTATCAAATAGAAAATGTTTATCAAAGCACTGGTTGATTGTGAGGTGTTGCCTGTGTATGTCTGTGATGAACAGATAGAATGTTAGGTTTTCGCATGGCAAGTAATTATCCTAGAAACCTTCAGTAATTACTGGGCGTGGTGCAACCAATTGTTAAGGAAAATTTACAAGCCATATCTCATATTATTTTTACTGAAAATGTGAAGAGCCAGTAATATTAGATTATTGAAGAATTTTTATTATTATTAAAGCATTATATTCAAGTCATTTACATTAAAGACATCTAATATCATCACATTAGGCTTTGTTTTTAAACATGTAAGTAATATTCATTTTTAGCAATGACCTAAATAAGATACCTATAACCCAATTTTCCTGACAAGTCCAATGGAAAACTAAAAAATAAGGTCATAATTCTAATAAACATTCAAATTTTAATAGATCAAACTCTTACATATTTGATGTCTAGAATATGGTTCCCCTCATTATTTTGGAAATTTCTCAAGGTGCTGTCATAAAGGTATTTGTAAACAGGCACTTTTAGTGCTGCCATGTAACCTCCTCTTCTTTGGCTATTGATAAATCACCATTCAACTGGCTTCAGCAATGCACATGAATGCAAACAGTTGCTACTCTACTCTGGCTTGGAAGAAGAAAGGGAAACTGATCTCCCTGTTAGTACTCCATACCAAGACTGACTTGAGTCTGTGTCTCAATTCCTCTGTAGTAAGGATAAGCTAATTAAAACTGTGGTAATAACCCTAAATTTCAATGGCTTACAACCAGGGACAGCAGAGCATGGTCTACAGAACAAATCTGGACAACTGCTGGTTTTTGCAAATAAAGATTCAATGGAACACAGTCACATCCATTCATTTTTGTATTTTTTCTATGTCTGCTCTTGCACAAAAATGGCAGAGTTGAGTAGTTGCGACAGAAATTGCAAAGCCTAAAAGACTTACTATCAAGAGCTTTAGAGTAGAAAATTTGCTGACTCCTGGCTTAAAACAACAAAGGTTATTATCTCACTATGCCAACGTCAGTCACATGTCATCAGCTCTACTCCACATCATCCCAAGCTAATGGAGACTCAACATCTGGACGACGACTTGTAACATAGCAACAGGAAATCACCAATAAACTTGTAAATGCTTCCATTAGAAAGAAACATAATAAATGTTTCTTTCTAAAGAAACACTAAATACTTTTGCTCATATTTCATTAATTAAAGTAAGACATATGGCCATACCTCACTTCAAAGAGGTGTAAAAATATAATTCTGTGTTGTATCTAGAAGAAAGAGAAAGAAAAATAAAAGTAAGCAACTCTAATTATTGTACCATTTCTTGCAGCATAGAAAATTTAACTCTGTAATTTTTGTTTTTATTTCTTTGCTGCTTTGTTGAGGTATATGACATACGATAGATAAACTGCACCTATATACAATGTAGAACTCACATATATATATCTGGATACCATCAGAAACAAGAAACACATCCATCACTTCCTGAAGTTTCCTTATATTCCTTTGTATTCTTTATTTCTCTCAGGAAAGTTTTGTAGTTTCCAGTGCAAAAGTCTTTCACATCTTTATAAAATATATTCCACTTATTCAAAATTTTTGATATAGTCAGTCATACTTTTTATTTTTAATTCCAATAGTTCATTACTAGCATATATAAAAAACATTTTCCTATATCAATTATTCACTCTATAGCATCTCTAAACTCACTTAATTCTAGTAGATCTTTTGCAGATTTAATTGGATCCTCTACTTAGACAATCATGTCATCTATTAATAAAGACAATTCTTCTTCTTCATTTCCAATCTAGATGACTCGTATTTTTCTTCTTGAATAAACTTTGGTAGTGTTTATATTCCAAGGAATTTGTCAGTCTAATCAAAGACATCAAGTTTATTGGCATAGAGTTCATAATATTTCCTTATTGTTGAATATCTGTACAGCTTTAATAAAATTACCTTTTAGAATTCCGATGTTGTTAACTTGTGCCTTTTCTGTATTTTTCTGATCGTTCTGACAAGGTACTTTTCAATTCTATTGAGCTCAAAAAAACAGCTCTTAACTTTAATGATTTTCCCTGTAATGCTATTCTATTGTATCTTATTAATTTCTACTCGGGCCTTTATAATTTTCTGTCTTCTGCTGTCTTTGGATTTTATTTTCTCCTTGTTTTCTGGTTTCATAAGGTGGAAGCTGAGGTCATTAATTTAGGATGACCACTGTTGCCCCTGCTTGCCCAACTCCTCCAGTAAGATCAAAAGAGCACTATTATCAAAGAAAATCCTGGCAACTATATTGGAATGTTTTTAAAGAAATGCTAGATCACCAAAAGTCTTGATTACACATATGACAAATATGTCAATAGACACTGACAACTTTCCATTTTAAAATGATCTATAATAGATTCTTAGTGTGAAACATTTTAAGCTATCTTGAGTAATTCATTTTATTTAAAGACTTTCTTTGTGCACCTATGTGTGATATATTATAAAATTTATGTCTAGATAGACCTAAAAACCATTTGCAATACATATAAAACAAACATTTAGGTAATTTTAAAAGCATTGTGTTATACATAATTGACATTGTATTATATATAACGGACCTTGTATTATACATAATTTTTTTCTTAGTGGTACATGAAACTGAGGAAAATTTTACCTTAAATGCATTTTAGATACAATGGTATTTCACTGGACAAGACGTGTCTTTTTAGTTGTTTTTCCAGAATGTTAGTAGAATCAGTAGTATTTGTGAACATTATGGCTCCTGAACACCTTGTGAAACAGGACAAGTTTTCTCAAGATAATAAAAGAAAATCAAGATTAGGATTGGATTGTGCTCTGAGGCTATAAAGCATATTAAAGTAAATGACTTAATTAGGATGCCCAAATTTGGTCTCATTTGTATTTTAATTAATCAGTGATGAAATTATTGCTTCCCACATAATATGGTACTTTATCAAATTTATTGTTTTCATTTTATTCTTTCTTGGTGACCTTTAAAGCGGGCAGAAGAGTGTAGACCAGAGTACTTAAATAATTGATAAATTGACTCTTTTACCTTACCAGCAAGTTCCTTAAGCATAAAACTTCCCAAAACAAAAAGAAAAAAATGAGTGAGCAAAGGGGAAAAAAATAGCTAAATGCAATTTCCTAAACAAAACTCCTGACACAGAATGAGATTAAGATAGGTCTTCCTTTTTCATCAAAGTAGTCATCTTTTCATTACCGAATTGGCCTCACAACAATATACCTCAATGTCTCTTGAGACATCAACTCTGGCATATGATCAGTGGCATATCAAGCGCAGATAGGAGTGATATGCCCTGGGTACTAGCAATAAGAGATTAGACTGTCTGTATAAAATCTTAAAGATAAAATCAACTAAAAACTGGGCTGCTTTTTTTTTTATCACTATGTATCAGCAATTCTGAACAATGTCTAATAAAATACTTCTCACCACTAGGATGGGCTACTGCCACACATCACTTCCCCTTGGCTGCTAACTGGCAAAAAAGCGAGGTTAGTGTGAGGAAGTATGAGAGAATAAAGGAGGCTTGAAGGAGAAGCTTGTCAATTATTCCAGGTGCCCTACAGGGGCATTAACTGATTCCCAGTGTATAGAACTTCAAATATTCACAGAGTTAAGACTTCATAAAAGAGTTTCCTTCAAAGACTCTCCTACTTAAACCCAATACAATAATGAGAAAATTATTATACCAAGCATTTGTGTAGTTAATGAGTCAAATTAAAATTGGCAATAACACACTTCCTTCTTGTCCTTCTCTGTCATAACCACGCCCTAAGGCGGAAGCAATTCTCACAGATCAGCTTTCTCAGCAGCCTAGAGGATTGCTTGACACCTGGATAATGAGGCAAAAACATAAAATGCAAGGTTTTTGAAACTATACAAATTGAAGAATAGCACAATCATTGGTCAGGAACTAAGAAAAGTAGAAAATGGGTGATTTTATACATTTTGTTTGTGTTCTTCTGGTCACTCAGGTTATGTATACAGTAGACGGTGTTGACAAACTATATTTTATAGACTTTATGGGCTAGTTGCATAGGGATTTGTGTGGGCTTTATTGTTTTTTAATATATTTTTTAATCCACCCCTCTGGAACCATGTGGGTAGGCAGGTGTTAGGGTTAAAAATTCATATGGTATGTGATAGGATTTTGGTGAGGAAATGGAGCAGAAGGGATGGACATTTTAACAGCTTGTGAGGTTTTAGAAGTGAAAAGGGAAGGGGGAGAAGTATTTTGCCTATTGAAAAATATCATTGAAATATACATCTTATGCATACTGAGGTATCAAAAAGGTCTAGCTCTAAAGTTACAGGAAAAATAATAAATCAAAAATATTTTGTAGGACTAAGAGACTATGCAAAACGGGAATTGTTCTCTAGAGAATTTTCTAACTACTTAGCACAAGGATAGATTAATTCTGTTATTAATCAGTAAATCAATGTGGAACAGACAGAGAAAGATGGAAACAGGCTTCTTCTGTAATTTCATTTCTTAAAAGCCTGTTTGAATTTATTTATTTATTCAACAAGCATATAGTGTGCTCTTAGTACGTGCAAAAAAGTCCTAGTGACAACTGTGGATCATACAAAAAAACTTTTTAAATCAGGTCTACCCTCCTTTAATTTATTAGTGGAAATTATATAAAAAAATAGTTACAGTTTTTGCAATTCTACTGCATATCAAGCATTTTGGTAAGAGTTTTTTATCTGCTTTATTTGTAATGCTAACAATGACACAGCAAGGCAGATTTTTTTTTTCATGGAGTTTTGCTCTTGTCGCCCTGGCTGGAGTGCAATGGTAGATCTCGGCTCACTGCAGGAGGATCCTAGGACCTCTGCTTCCCAGGATCAAGCAATTCTCCCACCTTAGTCTCCCAAGTAGCTGGGATTACAGGCACCCACCACCGTACTCGGCTAATTTTTGTATTTTAGTAGAAACATGGTTTCATCACGTTGGCCAGGCTGATCTCAAACTCCTGACCTCAGGTGATCCAACCTCCTTGGCCACTGAAAGTGCTAGAATTACAGGTGTGAGACACCATGCCTGACCAAGGTGAATATTTTTAATTCCCATTATACAGAAAATTGAAGTTCAGAAAGTCTCAAAGATCATAGAGCTATTATATAATAGAGTCAATATTTCCACCCAAAAAGATTTGAAATTTTTTTTTGCACTTTCCCATATTAATAACTGCAAAAGCCCATGTGGGAAGCAGAAACATCATGATGCAAAATAATTAAAAATTTAAAGGAAAAAAAGAAGTGTATTTTCAACCCTTCTCTTCACTCTAAACCCTTGTATTTCTTTCACTGTCATTGACGTCCATTTTTTTGTCATTTATTCAATAATTAACAAAAACAGATTACCTTCTATATTATTATATTTATCACACTATTATACACTATATGACATATTAAATATATAATTTACTTATAATGCTATGTACTATACTGTATTATATACTACACTAGTATATTGACTGTATTGCTGCTATCTTAGGATTGAGAGGCAGAGCTAAGTAAAGCAAAACCCCTGTCATCATGGAGCTTGCATTCTAATGTGGGAGTTGGACAGGCAATAAACAAATAAACAATGTAATGTCAGGTAGCAAAATGTGCTATGAAGAAAGATAAAACAAAGGAGGGATAGAAAACTGGTGCTATTTGAGGCCATTTAGAACAATACCATTCCAGAGTAATGACATCGCAAATGCTGCACTATACTGAGTGAGTCATGCAAATACCTGAAAATGGACACTCTGAGTAAAGGGAAACACTAAAGTAAAGGCCCTAAGGCTGAACACACTTGGAGTAAAATTTAAGAAATTTTACTACCACTGCGTGTATGGCTGCAGCAGCAGAAGGGATAGAAAGAGTGGTAGAGTGTGAGGTAAGAGATGGTGTCAGGTCATATATGAACCAGATAAAGTAGGTTTATATGGATCATGGGATTCTTTAGTTTTATTAAGTGCTATGAGAAGCTAGTAGAGAGTTTTGTTATTGTTGTTTTTTTTCTTAGCATCAGAGGAACCACACTGGATAATGGAGAGCTTTGAGGAAGAAAATAATATCACACAATTTATAATTTTTTAAATTGCTCTGGTTGCTACAGGAAGAACAGACAGCAGAGGAAAAATTGAAGGCCAGGAAACCATTTAGAATACTGTTTTAATTCAAAAGGGAAAGAATTATCTTTTCAATACATTGTTCTGAGTCATGTGTATCTATATGGGAAAAAAAAAAGTGAATATTGACCAGGCCAGGAGTTGGAGATCAGCCTGGGCAACATGGCAATATGCTGTCTCTTTTTTAAAAAATGTTTTTAATTAGCCAGGTGGACATGGTGATATGCACCTGTAGTCCTAGCTACTTGGCAGACTGGGGAGGGAGGATCATTTGCGTCCAAGAGTTCAAGACTGTAGTGGGCTATGATAGCACCACTGCACTCCACTTTGGATGACAGAGAGAGAGAAAGAGAGAGACTCTATCACTTTTTTAAAAATTAAAAAAAGATTAGTTTGAGAAATCTTATAAGCTATGAAAGCTAAAAATATAAACCTCTAGACATAAATTGGACTTAATTGTAATTAAGAATAGTTGATTATCAAAAGAAAAAAAATAATATAGTAAAAAGGTAAGTGCTGGACTGGGAGAAGAGATGTGAGGTAGATAAATTATAGATAGATAGATAGATAGATAGATAGATAGATAGATAGATAGATGATAGATAGATAGATAGATAGATACTGTATAACCATATAACTAATTTCAGAAGATATAAAAAACCTCTTCATATTATCCAGGCAAAAAAAATATTTAATGCAATTGTGGAAATGATATCCTGTCATCTTTTCCATATTGTATTGGTTGAAAACAAGTCACAATTGCCACCAACATTCCAAGAGTGCTAGAGGCATGAATACCAGGAGGCAAGAATCACTGGAAACCATCTTAGAGTTCACCACATACCCCTTGCTTATGCAAAAGGAAGCAGACTACACATGCTGTTCTCACCTTGCCTTTTTTTTTTTTAACTGAACTAGTACTCACTTTATAATATTATAGGTAAAACTTTCCATTCCTTTTTAGAGTTTCATAGTATTCTTTCATATGAATCCACTATCTATTTTTTTTCAATCAGACATTTGGGTTGTTTCCCAGTCTTTTGCTATAGTAAACTGTGCTGCAATGAATTACCTCTTGCGTATATAATTTCTTTCTTTCTTTGTTTGACTAGTATATCTGTGGAATAAATTTTAGAAGTAAGTTCTTCATCACATGGTTAATGTACATATAATTTTGTATTCCTCACAGGAATGTGCAAGAGTACTTACTTTATTATTGAATATAATATTTTATTTGTAATTTTAATTTACATTTCTCTTACAGGCAACATTAAGCTTATTTTCACAAATTTAAGGGGTATTTGCATTTTTCTGAGTTTTCTTTTTGTGTCTTTAGTCCATTTTCTCTGTTGCATGATTGGTCTTCTCAATTTTATTTTCTTTATTGAGACAGAGTCTCACTCTGTCGCCCAGGCTGGACTGCAGTGTCACAGTCTCAGCTCACTGCAACCTCCACCTGCCGGGTTCAAGCTATTCTCCTGCCTCAGTCTCCTGAGTAGCTGGAATTATAGGTACATGCCA